>JAOUQX010000035.1:12164400-12175082 GCA_028566295.1 Liobagrus marginatus
TGATCTCGGAAACTTTTTTACTCGCTCTCAGCTGCCAGGGATGAGTGCTCTTGCAATCAGTTGAAAAAAGAACAGTTATCTACAGATATCCTACGGCTGCTCTCACACACACACACACACACACACACACGCACACGCACACACACACACACACACACACACACACATTTCACAGCTGTTTCTATATTTGCTTCAATATAAGGTTGTAAGTGTTGCATAAAGACAGATTGTTGCTTGGTTGCTTTTCTTCCCCTGTATACGTTCTCGTCAACATTTCCTTTTCTAATACTCTACACATCCTTAATCCAGCCCCAGGTGCCTAATAGGATCGCCGGTATTAACTCCAGGCGGTGCTGCCAGCTGGCGAGGAACCCCCTGGTGGCCGAGAGCAATACTCCGAAACAAGTAAGGCATTACACGCTCCTCGGTCGTGTGATGGGATTTACTCTGATAAACAGTCACCAAGAAATTGGATCTGGAGCCTCACACCCAGTCGTACGTCCTGCAAAAAAAACGGACTCTAGTCTCTGGACGTCGTTCACCGTCTCTGAATGTGTGCATGGCAGCGTGGGGCGCTTAATTCGACTGTGTATGTAAGTGCGCGGGAGCATAACGAGGACGCGACACCATGCCCCTAGGCGCCACATGCACCCGGGTGAAGAACATATGCAAGCAGAACGGCCTCCTCATCCTCTCTGTGCTGGCGGTGGTGGTTGGATGCCTGCTGGGATTCTTTCTACGTTCCAAACACCTTTCTGAACAGGTCGGTCTTTCATACAACCACGCGCTTCTTCTCTACACCTTTATGCAGTATCGTATCTGAAATGATATCTCAATTTCCCCCCACATGTAATTTCAACAGTTTCTGTGCAATGAAAATATGAAAACACAGGTGTGCCGAACCGCTGGCTGTTTTACATAGCAGCTAGTAGCGCTTAAGTTACATGGCGATGGACGATACACCTTCAAAATGAGATACAGCGAGATACAACTCCAAAACAAAAAACACGATACACAGAGATGAGTCCAAAATAAAAAATAAGATACAAAGAGATATAAATCTGAAACAAAAAACGAGATACACTGAGATATAACTCAAACAAAAAACAAGATACACCGATACAACTCCACAACAAAAAACGAGATACACCGAGCTATAAGGGCAAAACAAAAAAACAGTGAGATACACCTCCAAAACAAGTAAGCAAGCATTTTTTCCTAGGGAAAAAAGGTGAGGAACTCGAGAAAAAAAAAAGAAGAGTCACAAATTGTCCACATTGCTGGTAGTTCCAACAATGTCTTAGTAGAACAAATTGTCTGCTTTGCTCAACTAGTAGTAGTAGTAATAAAGTCTCTTTGCTCCATTAAAGAATTTTCTCCAAATGTCTTTCCCACGCATCTCTCATGCTCTTATTCGGTAGGAGGTGAAGTACCTCCAGTTCCCCGGAGAGCTGCTCATGAGGATGCTGAAGATGCTCATCCTGCCTCTTGTTGTCTCCAGGTAAGCGCGCATATCAGAGAACAGAAACAACTACACCATCAACAAAGGTCAGAAAAATAGTTATGCAAGTCATTCACTCCAGAGATTGCTTCTGTAAATGTTAAATATACATGACCTTCAAGAAAACTTCACCATACAGTCAATTATGAAATATTTCTTTAAAGCCCATAAGATTCAACATTGATCATTATTTTTTGAATAAGCTTTGAGGTCCATCTTCTTTATTTTTTTTAAATGAAACCGGACCAGAATGCTATAACTACGAGTGACCGTAAAATCTATATCTGATTTATAGATTTTTTTTTCCCCTTACCCTAGTTTGATATCCGGTCTGGCAGCATTAGACGCTAAATGCTCGAGCCGTTTGGGGATCATGACCATCTCCTACTACCTGGGGACCACCTTTGTAGCAGTAGTGGTGGGCATCATCCTGGCGCTCATCATCCACCCGGGCGGAGCTGCACAGAAAGAGGACTCGGACGACAGCCACAAGCCGATCATGAGCTCTGCAGACGCTCTGCTTGACCTCATCCGGTAGGAACTTGGCAAAAAGGACAAGTGGCCCCTTATGATCCCGGGTTATTATCAGGTCATCTCAATATTGAATTAGGTTTGGATGTGTTCAGAGCGACTGACAGCAGTGAGCAATACTGAAAACTACTACTTCCACAGTTATGGAAATTTGAAATGTAAATACTGCTTCAAAGAATCCAAAACATGTTCTCACTTAGCGTATTACGTCTTTTCCCCACCAGCAACATGTTTCCTGCCAACCTGGTCCAAGCTACTTTTCAACAGGTGAGATTTCATGCAGCAAAAAATAGCATGTCGCCGGTTTATTCTTCAGCAAGACAACAGCGATCTCTCTTTATGGCCTTGACAGTACCGCAGCAGGAGTATTCCCATCATAAAGCCCACCATAAGCCACGACATTGCAGAGTCCACCACCAGGCGCAACTTTATCTATGGCATCCAGAACGACAACGGCACTGACATCCAGAGCTTCTCCTTGGACTTAACACCGTCTCCGGATGTGGTGTTCAGGACGCTGCCAGGTACCAGTGACGGTATGAACGTTCTGGGGATCGTCATCTTTTCAGCCACCATGGGTGAGTTCATGTTCTCATTTATTCCAGCTGTCAGTCTAGTCGGAATTGAATTACAACGCACATTTGAAAGGGCCAATCTAACCATGGCAGCACGGTGCCAGAGTGGTTAGCACGCCTGCCTCACGGCAAGGTGGTCATGGGAGCATCGGTTTGATTCCCGATTCCCAGTGTGTTTCTGTGTGGAGTTTGCATGCTCTCCTCATGCTTGCGTGGGTTTTCCCCAGGTACTCCGGTTTCCTCCCGCCTCCAAACACATGCGATTGGGCATAGGTGAATCGGCTACTCTTAATTGTCCATAGGAGTGAATGTGTGTGTGAATGGTTGTCTGTCTCCAAGTGTTAGGCCTGTGACTAACTGTCCAGGGTGTATCCCACCTCATACCCTAAGTTAGCTGGGATAGACTCCAGTGCCCCTGCCCAAGGGATTGAGCACTGTCAAATCAAAGCTACTGACTGAAGTTGAAAATGGTGATTTTTATTCCAGAAAATTTACAAAGTCATATGTGAAGTGAAATAGATGTTACAACTTGGATTAAATACAATGAAATTGAATAATTAACTGTTGTTCTTGCACAGATTATGAACTGAATTCAACACAGATGTAGTCTTCGATAAGCAAGATGTAAATACACCAAGTTTGAAGCATTCATGCCATTCGATTTTTTATAGGAATCATGCTAGGAAGAATGGGACCCAACGGCAGTGTGCTGGTCAACTTCTGCCAGAGTTTAAACGAAGCCGTGTTGAAAATTGTAGCCATCGTTATCTGGTATGTTGTTCTCCATAAGAGCGACATCATCTCTATACTACATTGTTCAGGCCCTAAGTGATTTTTCTTCTTTAGAATAAGTACAGGTCTTACTATCTTGCAGGTATTTCCCATTTGGGATCGTCTTCCTGGTGGCTGGCAAGATCTTGGAGATGGATGACCCCTCTACAATGGGGAAAAAATTAGGTTGTTATGCCATCACCGTGGTTATCGGGCTGATCCTCCATGGTCTTTTCATCCTGCCTGCAATGTACTTTTTTATCACCAGGAAGAGCCCGATTGTTTACATCCGAGGCATCCTGCAGGCTTTGCTCATCTCATTGGCCACTTCATCCAGGTAAAAAAAAACAACCCTTGATTCTTTACCAAAGAAGGGATTTCTAATTCTTGACCGTTCTTAAATCCTGTTAAAGTAAAACATTTTCACCATCCCCATCATTCATTGGTGTACCGTAGCTCTGCCACGCTGCCCATCACCTTTAAGTGCCTTCTGGAAAACAACCATATCGACCAACGCATCATCCGCTTCGTCTTACCTGTTGGAGCCACAATCAACATGGACGGTACAGCACTCTACGAGGCTGTGGCAGCCATTTTCATCGCTCAGGTCAACAATTACGAGCTGGATTTTGGCCAGATCATCACCATCAGGTATGGCAACAAAGTTGTTCATGTCAATATCGTGTTGAGCCAAAAATCTATCTCGAAGGTGATGATTTGATTTGTCTTCCAGCATCACAGCTACGGCAGCCAGTATCGGAGCGGCGGGGATTCCTCAGGCCGGCTTGGTAACGATGGTGATTGTGTTAACCTCAGTGGGGCTTCCTACTGATGACATCACCTTAATCATTGCTGTGGACTGGGCTCTGTAAGTATATACGTACTTTCCCTGGGTCCACTTACAAAATGTCCCAAAAACATTTCATCAGCCAGACTATTTCATCTAGTACTGGAAACTGTATCTGTGTGTATTTTAGGGACCGCTTTAGGACGATGGTGAACGTGATGGGAGATGCACTGGCCACAGGAATCATTGCGCACATCTGCTGGAAAGACTTTCTGATGGAGGTTGAAGAGGTGTGGTTCATGCGACACTGCTGAAGTTGAAATGATCCAGATTCTAGGAATACGCAAATTCAATTCAATCCCCAATTCTACAAAGAACCCTCCCTTGTTACTGGTAACCTAATGTAGCATGGGTGCTGTTAGCATATAGTAACATGACTGCCGCTTACATTTGACGGTGTAATAATGTTAGATGCCTGAGATTTCTGGGGACTACAACAATTTCGGCACCTTAAACCAGTCCCTAAACGTTTTACGAAACGAATAATAGTGTGTTGTTAAAGCACACTCACAATCTTGTGAACATGACACACGTCTGTATTTTAGATCCCTCTTATCTGTGAAACCGAACCCATGGAAATTATCCGGCGGATGACAACCTACCGACACAACGGCTGCTTCCTGGCTCATCTGGCGTGCCCCAGAAGACCTGAAAATCTTTCAGCAGATGTCGCTCGCCTTGTACAGCTGGAAGAAGGAACCAGGTCAAAGCGGAAGCACAAGAAGTCCACACACCACGTCAAGAAGAAAGACCAGGATCGGGATCCCAATCGAGACCACTGCGCTATTGACATGAACGGTCTTGAAACCAGTGTCTAGCCTCAAGGGTCAAGGGAATGCGAAAGAGACAAATGTTGCACATGGTCGTCCATCTCTCCCAGTTTGGAATCCTTGTTATTAGTTGCCGATGGTTAGTGGAGGTTTAATACGTTTCCGTTTGAAAGGAAGATTTGGACCTACCGCTTTCTACCGTTTCTGCTCATTAATACAGGTCATTGGTTTTTTTTTATAACTCGTCACAGTGATGGGGCATCCCCCACAGATGGGACATCAATGATCAATGGACACTTTTAACTGCTTTATCCTGGGCAAGATATTTCATAAGCGACTGATGCTCTGCCTTTTTTTGTTAGCTGTTACTACGTAAATTACGCTCTAAAGTTGCGTATTTGGTTTGAGAGACACTTAAAATTCTGAAGGACCTTTGAAGTGCTACATCTATTCAGAATGCCATTTATAACATTTCATTTTATTGTGTGTGGCTTAAATTAAGTGTTTTATAACTTTATAGCAGGGTCGTTCAAAATTGTGATTCTGTAACATTTTCCATCTCAGGTAGTGCCGCAAACGTAGGCTTTTTTTGTTTGTTTTTATCTATACATCTTAAAATTACGTGGATGTGGTGGAAATTAGAGTAATGCTCAAATGGATAAAAATAAGTTTTCAGTCATAATCTTGTGTCAGTAAATAAAAATGAGCCATAATTGTGATTTTAAACTGATTGGTTATCAACATCTGGCTTTCTAAAAAGTAGTAAAAGAATCAACAGGTCTTGTTAATGTAAAAATGCATAGTTCATTAATTATGACCATATTTGTTTACGATCAGGGATGTATATTTATTGAGATACATGCCATGTTCCCAAAATTCCGACGCCCATCACCGGACACGGAGTAACGATCTGGTGACGACATTTGAGATGTGGCCTTCAGTTTTTCCCACGATGACTTGTACACATATTAAGGACAACTTGGTTTTAAGAAATCTTTATTCAAAATTACATTTTCATTTTCTGCATATACAATTAACAAAGTTCTCACGTCCACACAGAACGGGCTGCTAACATTTCACCATATTAGCTAACGATTTATGGGTGATCTTCACCCTACATGCTAATTAACGGTCTTTGTTTCAGCTTTCCACACTGGGAAGAAAGTTTATATCATGATCTATTTGGTCTAAAATTCCTAGATTAAATGTAATGATTACTCTCTATATTAAAGGCACATGATGCGGTGTAGCATAGTAAGGGTGTATGACGTAATAAACTAAACAATCGTCCAAGCCGTTGAAGTTTAACTCTATTTGAAACTCCATATGATTAGTGTTTAATGATGTGGCGAAAATCTACCGGCTCAATCTGAATCTCAGAAGAAAATTCTCACAGTCTTGTCAGAGCTATTGATGTTAATTTGAAGTGCCCGCTGTTGTACATGTCGAATTGCGTGATATTTCACACCAGACGTCCCGGCCACGGAACCCACTCTTAGTTCTCGGAGGATTAGTCTGAACTCTTCACAGTTTGGCTTTGCTTGGTGTCAGTTGGAGGCTTTGCAGCTTCATCGCCATCCCCATATTTCCAGTAATCTTTAACTTGCCTTGGAAAAAGGCCTTCAGATGAGAACGAGGCAGGAGAAAAATCTGTGTATCAGAATCTCGCCATAGTAACGTGTCGATTTTAAGATTATTCAGCGGCGGCATGCACGGCATCAGTTCACAGTAAATAAATTAAATAGGCACACAATTTCCCCCCGTTAAAGTCGAATATACTTACACTTACTTCTTGAGCTACTTCGGTTGATCTAAACGGAAAGCTTTTTTCTATTGTGGAATCGTTAAACATATCTGCTTTTCGTTACAATGTGATTATTATGGTATGTGCATGTGATATGTTTGTGGTGAAGGAAAGCATCAGACGCAGGTAGAAGGCGGGGCTAAAGTTTCCCCAGGTATGTTAGAAGGGCTCCAGTTTTATGAATGATGCTTGTCTGAGATGAGTGTGTGTGATAAGTTAAGTCTGTGTCATGCTAAAGATTAGGAGTCGTTATGATATCTAAGATACATCAGTCTGAAAGCTTAACCTCGAAGGACAAGAGAAAAAATGAAATTATGTTTTGGAAAATAAATTGTGTGCGTTGAATGTTTTTTAGTTGCCAAATTACACACACTTACTGAGGTGATTAATGATTGCTTAATGAAATATTCATGCTAGTAAATACGCTCAATGTACATATTAAGCGACCCGAGCTGACTCACCGTCTGTGGATTCAGTTTCCCAGTCATTAAGTCGATGAGGTCAGCGTCAGACATTGCGATCGTGCAGTCCGATTTTTTTCCTGTGGAAAACAAATCCATTCGGGTTTAGAAATAATCCAAAAAAAATAAAAATAAAAAGTTACAAATAAATCAAAAACCAATCGAGAAATAACATAAGACTTAGGGGTGGGTAATACCACGAAACAGATCATGCACGTTGTTTTTAAAAACAATTGAAGCAAAAAAAGAAAAAGGAAAAGTCATTAAATAATAGTCATATACAAAAAATTATATAAATATTATGATCATAAATATACAGCATTTATATCTACTATAACATACCTTATTAAAAAAAAGAAAAAAGAAATTGCAATATCCCCTAACGGTCCTGGGACATAATTCATCAGAACATAGGCAGAGAAATAAATCCATCAGGATCCTTCACAGTTAGACTTCATTTGAAAGCCGTACTTTATATTACTTTATAGCCATACAGACCTGCGTCATTGGTCACCGAGCCTTTCCCATTCTTCACATCCACAACCCACAGAGCTTCCTTTGCGTCCGGACCATCCTTCACTTTAAAAGCAAAAACGCCACCGATTTTTTTAACGTATGCTTCTCCTTCCTACATGAAGGTGCACACACAAACACACCCACAAAATCAGTTGTACAACATAAACGCGAACAAAGCTGAGCAGACGGTCACGTTCCCACCTCCTGCAGTCTTTTCTCGATTTCTTTGAACACTGCATGACATTTGAAGGCCTCCAGTCCACCCACAGCACCGGTAGGAACTGCAGCGATATGAGACCTGAGAGAACAAATAACGAGTGTAAACTGGCGGGTTATGAGTAAAGTCCACGGTCCTAGAGGTGCAGTGGGACTGTAATAAATGCTGTAAGATTTTTAATTGTGAATAACAGGGTTTATTTTCTAAAAATACAAAAAAAAAAAAAAAATAATAACAAAGGAATGAATGATTTAACTAATTATTATGCAACCAGGCCTGGAATTACAGCTCAAGGGCCAGTCCTGAACGATCACTCTTGCAAATTTTCCATTTAAAACGCTTCCCTTTTTTTCCACTGCCATTTTTTCAGAACTGCGAGTGAAATCTGCACGTAAAACCCATCTATTGATTGCATAAGGATTCGACAAGTAACCAATCAGCTAGTTTCCAGTAGCTTCTTACAAGCTAGCATATACCAGAACGTTTATCTTCCAGTTCAGGCTAGTACTACGTTACGACGCTACGGAGAAAAAGCCGATCGTCCTTCTGGCAACGACTTACCGCTACCCCCAAATTTTCTCAACGGATCTGTGCAAATCTCAGGATTGGTCCCGGAGCCTTCGAAAAGCCGGAAATCCGGCACAGTCCGGAGAAATGCCAGGCCTGGCAACATGGACCTCTTTATAACGCTTAAAGTAGTTTATTTATTTTCACACAGCAACAGCACTATTCTGGGTACTTTGCATATAATTTAAGATAATGCAGTTAACCCTAGTTAAGTTCTCGGTTGTTAAAGATTAAGAGTAACGAGTGTGTGATCGCTCACCTCACTTCCTGAGGGAACGCCATCCTGTATAGTGTGACCACGACGGCGCCACCAAGGCCGATGTTGTGCTGCAGCGCAACCTTCGCCCTCGGGACCTGCCTTTTCCCCGCCTCGCCTCTTAACTGCCAGCACAGCTCTGCACACTGGGCTAGACCTGAGAAATCAAACACATCACATGGATAACATCTCATCTAGAACGCTCATATACACCTGACTAATCACAATAAATGCTCTACAACCTGGCACAGAACCTAGCAATCAAATCCTGCAGCATGCGGAGTTCATTCACCCGTGTTTAAACACTGCGGAAAGCAAAAACCGGTCAAAGGATAAAAGTACAAAAGTTATTAAAAGAAAAGATCTCCTGAGCCAGACCAAAGGGTAAATTAACCTGACACGTACCGCACCGAGCAAACAGACTCCAGCAGACACGAACATTCAGCAGAGATTAATCAAATACAGCAATTGCAGTACTCTAAAGCAGCCAAAACACTAAGCACTACAAGGGAAACGCAAGTTTAGCAGCAAAGCCATTAATAAATAATGTTAAACAGTGTCAATCGCAAATTATGCACTTTTAAGCTTCTTTAAAAGTGACTCTGTAAAAGAATTAGTGTCTCCTTTAGCTAGCATGTTGGCACCAGAAAATGTAAAAAAGTACAAAAAAAAAAGACATTTTAGAAAGAGTTTTAAAAATATATCTTCAAAGTGGCAGAAATTTATTTTTCAATCGAGCGAAAATAGAAACGTGGCGTGTCACTGGAGAGAGTATTTTACACAAACTATTAAAGGTAAAGAGTTTGTTGAATATCCAGACGTCTGTTAGCATGTGTAGCACTTGGAGTGATTTGCACCCGCTTTGCTTGAATCTTAACACCGTACGTCAATCCATTCCCCTTTTTGTAAGCGTCTCCTGCTGTAGTTCTAACTCACCTGTAGCTCCGAGCGGGTGTCCTTTCGATATGAGCCCTCCGCTCGGGTTAATCACCCACTTGCCCCCGTACGTGTTGTCTCCTCTGTCTATCAGCGCTCCGGCTTTACCTGCGAGTGGACAAGAACGTGTCATGACTGATCTTAAAAGCAGCTAAAAAAAAAAAAAACCATTGCTTGGGTTAAAGTGCAAATCTGATATCTTTAAGGGATTGGGAGTTTATTATAAACAAAGAAATAAACTCGACACAACGGAGTGAAGTACCTTCAGGACAAAGCCCGAGCGCTTCGTACGTGATGAGTTCGTTAGCCGAGAAACAGTCGTGCAACTCGATGACGTCGACCGCCGCCGGACTCAGGCCGGCCATCTCGAAGCACCTTTGGGCTGCCAGGCGCGTCATATCGTAACCGACCTGAACGGAAAAGCAAAAACAGAACCTGAAACAGTATCAGAGTCGTAAATAAAAAATTATTTATGCAACGCTTGATTATAGAAACGTGCTCGAAATTTAAATTGTTCCATTAAGTTTCACCGCTTGATCCATACTTATAATTAATCAAGTGACAGTTAAACTAATGACTGCAAATAAACATTCAAGCTCACAGCCACATGCTTCTCATTTACAGGTCATATGCAAAGCTAAGGAAGGTTATGTAGGGAAATGTCCCATATGCAAATGAGATGCAAACAAGGTTCAGAGGTGGAGCCGATTTGTCAGCAGTGCACCATGGCCCTGGTCCTCCACCCACCATCTTGATGCAGCTGTTCTCCTCGAATGTTGTTGAGAGATCAGTGACCATCTCCTGAGCAATGATCTCCACAGCTTTGGCCTCCAGACCATGCTTTCTCACAAAGCCCTCGCTGCACAGCACTGCTGCTCCGGCTCCGTCAGATGTAGGGCTGAATTCACACACACACACACACACACACAC
>JAOUQX010000035.1:12177278-12188497 GCA_028566295.1 Liobagrus marginatus
ACACACACACAAACGACATCAGAATCTAATTTAGTATTAACGCCAAGATACTATGCAGAGCCTCGTACCTCCCTGGACAAGCTGTCGGGCCACAAAGAGGGCCGTGGAACCCGTGGAACAGTTGTTATTGACATTGATTATCGGAATGCCTGACAGACCCAAGCTGTGATAAATTGCACGCTGCCCACACGTCGAGTCGCCTTCAGGAAGAGAACAAAGACAGAACAAATTGAACCGAACGTGTCAGTCTTAAATAAATCGCCATATGCGATGAGCTAGTTACAGCAGCGAAGGAATAAAAGAGCGCACCGTAAACATAACCCACACAGGCCTGCTCGATAGCGGAGTACGGTACTCCTGCATCAGCCAGCGCTTTCTCTCCTAAAACAGACAAAAGACAATAAAGTCTGTGATTTAGATGGGGGTTTCAATCATCCAACAAAAATAGTAAAATAAAAATGAAATCATACCTGCTTCTTGGGCCATTTCTGGGTAATCTCCATCTCTCGCACCGGGCTTATCAAACTGCACATAGATGATTAGAAGTAGACTGAATTAATGCATCAAAATCAAGGAATGCAGCGATTGATAGAAAAATTGCTCCATTTCTCACCTACCATTTTCACAGCGTCTATCAACATTAGTCATTAGTATTGTGTTTAAAGTAGTGTGTGTTGCGTGTGTTCCCATGATTCAAACATCAGGCAACTCTAAAATGCACTCGGAGTGTGTAAAGTGTGTGTACTCTGCGTTTGTGCTGAATAAAAAGAAACGTCACTGTTTTGTTCTAAATGAGGCATTTTTGCTGACAGACCTGGCAACCTGTCCGAACGCCGGGGTATTTCATACGACAGGGTATTGACAATAAACAATGACCAAAGTCATAAATTACTGTTAAAAACAATTTAACAAAATAAATCCACCGACATTAATTAACTCTAAACTGTCCAGGTTAATACAAAAATAACCAAAAACAAGTCGTTACAAATGAACTGACTTCGAAACATTGATGAACTCTAACTTACTGTTGCGTTTGAGCAACACCTTGAACTCTGCACGCAGATTAAAGATACCGCATATCAGTTATACTTTTACAAACACAGCTTTACAGCATAAAAACTGCTGGACATCTCATTTAGCTAAAGGGTATAGCTATAAAGAATAATAACGGATTTATACGTTTGTTAAATTCAATTTATAACGTTTTAAACAAGCTCAAAAGTTAAGTTGTGCCGACTAGCAGGTCGCCTCAGAACAAGCTAACCAAGCTAGCTAGCTAGCATTTTGCATACGCGCGACATTAACGGGCGCCAGAGTGCATAATTTACCACTCATTTATAACAAATAATATTCAGCATGATCATTTATTTTACCTTAGTCATCCCCACCCCAACAACAAACACTCTGTTCTTTGCAGGAGCCATTTTCCCGAAGTGCACTTAACCGATGAACTTCTGCTAAAGATGACAGGAACCGACTTACTACACAGGCTTCGGAGTCGAATCTGAAGAATCGGTTTCTATAGCGTATCTGGACTTGGAATTCGAAGGCCGGAGTCGACTCTGAAACTTATGAGTCGATTCCACACAGTGAACATAGTTTTTTTTTTAGATATATTTTATGTTAAAAAAATAAAAAATTCGGTAAATATTTCTCTGGTTTATATTTTTACATTTAAATATCGGCCTTCAGCAGTAAGTTAAAAGAAAAGTCCGTCCTGAATCAACGTTTATATTGCAATATTAGGGGCGTGTGTTTTACTGATTCAGTTCCTTGGGGCATCCGACTCTATTGGAAGCGCACTTGCAGGTTTTGCATGTTAACTGGTGAGTACAGTTTTAGTTTCTGCACAAAGTGAAGAAGGTTTGCACTGCCGCTATTAAGAAACAGCCGGCCTACTAACTAGACCAGGGGTCAGTAAACTCACAGCAATTTCACACAAAAAAGACACACAGGGAGCCACAAAACCCTTTTGACATCTAAAATGAAAATAACATTGCAGATTTTTCTATACTTTCCATAAAGTTAAAAAATGATATATGCGGTGTGTTACATTTATGAAATCAATGAACTGCTATCATGTAAATAAAATGTAATTTCTGCAGGCAAACAAAAATATTTTTTACAGTTTGAACTAATCTTAACAAAAAAGACAAGTGGTTGAAGGTTACTTTCAAATAAAATGTCCAATGTCTAATTGACTCCTCTTCGTATTCATGACATCAAAATTTTAACATTCCGGCTGCAGCAAACCAAAAATCCGTCTGCTTCTGTGTTACGTCATCATTTAATCACGGATTTCGCAAGTCGGCAGTTATGATGCACGCATATTTTGAGTGACAAAAAAACATTAAACACGGTTTATTTTAAATGTTACAAGAGTATCATAATCTTAGAATTACTTTTTTTTTTTAAACTAACTAAAATAAAATACATTTAAATTAAATATTTATAATATATTTTCCAAATCTACAGGGAGCCGCAGCAGAGGGATGAAACAGTCCCTTGCGACTCCGGAGCCGTGGGTTTCCGACCCCTGCACTAAACAATGCAGATACAGAAAAGAAACCAAAAAGTAATTCATTCATCTCTTTATTTCACTGCAGATCTGCATCTCCATCAATGTTGCCATCTTTCGTGTAGTTCACAAACGCAGCCATTTACGATTCAACTACAACAGCGTTCGGGTTGAACTGCACGGATGTTTCTTGTACATGGTCTCGTTCTCCTCGTTAAATCTTGTTTGTGCTCCGTCTCGGTGCTTTCAACACTTGATAAACCGGTGTGTGACTTCGTAAATGCCCACTGACCCGCCCACTTTCTCGTCGTAGTCTGTCCAATCCTGAAACGGAACAAAAAAACGGATGTACTCTTTACTCTTATCCAGAGCGACTTACAACCAAGCAGTTGAGGGTTAAGGGCCTTGCTCAGGGGCCCAGCATTGGTAGCTTGATAGTGTGCTGGGACCTCGGTCTTCAGATCAGCAGTCCAACACCTTAACCACTGAACTACCACATCCCATACGCAAATAAAAATACATGCAAGTTACTGGGTGTTATTCATAAAGTAAAATGTAAACATACTTTCTCTTGAAGGTTGATATCCGGGAACTGAGAGGTCGTCTCTGCACCCCGAGCTGAAAATCCAGCCTGAGGAGATTTAAAAAAAACAAAAAAAACAAAAAAAAAAACCAGCATGAAGGTTCGTTTTCAAATTCAGTTCAAATGTTCATGTTAAGTCCTGGCACGATGGGGAAACGGGACGCTTCATTCCTACCTGAGGCTGAAAGTCAACTGGCTCAAGGCCTCGGCACTCGAACTGCACCATTGTCTTGAAACTCTCGCTGTCTTCCACCTTAATAAAAACTCACTTTAGAGACAACTGGGATAATATCAAACCGCGTCAGCTGTCAAACAAAGTCAAACTCTCTAGCGGTGTGCTTTAAATTCAAATACAGATCTAATTTGTCACGTACAGTGAAATGTTTTTATTCAGCATATCCCAGCTTATGAATTTGAAGGCTGGGGTCAGAGCGTGCAGCGCCCCTGGAGCAACTGAGGTTAAGGGCCTTGCTCAAGGACCCAATGATGGTAGCTTGCCTGGTGTGAGGCCTGAACCCTCTGATCACTGATCCAGAGCCTTACCATTGAGCCACCACCACACTTCCTTTAAGTTCTCGATTCAATAGTCAGGAAGAATAGAACAGGAAATCTCAGGCTTGAACTCACATTATACGGTGTGAGGGTGTCCTTCAGGATATCTGTAACAAAAAATATAGGTGTAAAAGTCATGGCGTGGCCTTTCTGTTATAGGTTCTTACCCTGAACATGGAGAAGACCACCAAGCTACCACTGCTGGGCCCCTGAGCAAGCCCCTTAACCCTCAACTGCTCGGTTGTAAATTTATTCTCTATAAGTCTGCGAAATGCTGTAAATGGAGATGTGAATGTCCCCACTTCCAGTTATGAAGTAATTTTGTGTGCAAAATTATTGAATTAAACATTTATTTTTATTAATAAATGTATTATTGGTTTTATATTTAATGTTGAATTTAATAGCAGCCGTTCAATTATTAGATTGAGTTTAATCAATAAATCTGTAATAATACGTGTCGTGTTTGTTTCAATAGTCTTATGACGTTTAATACGGTAATACGGTTACTGACCACGCCTACTTTCTTTGAACCATGCACGGGGGCGTGGCCTGAACACGTCCAGATAATGACGCAGGTTCATTTCTTTACTCAGTTTGCTGTCATTCTGCTGCTGTATCGGTTATCTCAAGTTGATATTTTTGAGTATGTGTGTTTACCTATTGAATTTTCCCGCGAGCACAATTTACACTTCTGAACCATACTCGCACTGCCTCGACCGCCTTTCAGTGGCATGCTGTCCTGAGGACATCTTTATATATCAGTAATTAATAAACACAAACAATGCTCAGTTTATATAATCAGTCTGTTAAATAATACATTTAATCCCATCAGGAGAATTACCATTAGTGTGATATACTGCCATTTGTCCGAGATCTCACCACAATTCCCACACTTCATCTGAAAAACAAATCAATATCGTATCGATATTTGTAAAATCATATCGTTCCGGTTTAACGCGCGGAATCCCAAACATATTCCCTCTCCCTACAAGTGGTTGCTACAAAGTGCATGAATGAAGTTATCTCTGTAGCCTCCGTAGTGCCCTTTCATCCGCAGAAAATGCATTTGGTATTCAACCAAGCCAACACTGCAGCTCAACCGCTAGCCAACAGTACAAAAGTAGTAGACCAATTCTAACGTAAAAAAAAGACAGAGCTTATAGCGTTAGTATACTGAGCTATTTAGCTAAATGTGTAGCCTTCAAGCTCATTATTATAGCTTACTAACCTTACCTTTAAATACCAGCGGAAGTCGTCTCCGTCAGGTCTGACATTCGTAACGTTCTCCAACGTCGCTTTAAACTGCAACCCGAATTTCTAAAGCAACACGTATATGAATAGTAAAATTAAATGTAGACGACACCGCCATAAAAGCAGAAAAAGAGCAGACCTACCCCCATGTTGTCGTTTAAAGCGTTTGCGTAGATGCTATTCAGCTATGCTAGTGTCCTTACGTAAAAAGGGTAGTGCGTTTGCGTACACGCACTGTTTAATATTAATGTACGTCAGCGTTGAGCGGGCCGTCTAGTGGCCATTACGGAAACAACACGCAAAACTCGATGAAAGTGCACTATGTAGGATACAATTTATCCGCTTCTTCGCCCTATGTAGTGCACTAAATGTTTAATAACCTGCCGTTTGAAATTCGGCCATTAATAGCAGAGTTGGGGGAAAAAATAAAACTGCTTATCAAATTAGTTCTTTTATTCATATTTAAGTCATTACAGTTCTTACAGAAATTTGCACATAGATGATTCGGCAAAAAAAAAGTACTTTTAGTGTAATATATAAAAAAGTAATAACAAATCATTTAACTTCATAAGGGTTTTACAATTCAAGTACTGGAGAATGCATAATAATGCAGAACATTTCGACTGCCTGACATCGCAGGTGATTTTTAAAGCACGTGTCAAATTCCTGAAGGAAACAAATAGCCATCATATAAAACATGAGACTGGATTTGACCGTTCGCTCGACAGCACGTGCCGTCACCGTCTTCAAGTGTTTATTAAGGGGAGCTGGCGAGTTTTAGAAACGCCACATCATGTAATACTCTGAAAGAGGTTTGTTTTCAGACAAAGCGCTCAGTATAAAACCATCAGGTGAGCAAATACCTACACTAGATTCAATCACACACACACACCTTATAAAGGGTGGGATGTAAACATGTTTAGCAATTAGGATAAACCCAAGTCTGACAGTCATGCTTCCTGAGTTCTGACGTCAAGTTTTAAAGGCATCTCTCGCTCTCTCACTCACACACACGGCTTACCAATAGTGTTCCAACACCAAGATGTTTTTTTTTTGTGTGTTTTTTCAGTCTGACCAGGACAAAGAACAAAAAAAACCCCACTATTTTCTGCAGACAAGAACGATGGTGAGGATGAAGACGACCGACAGAACCTCAAGCGAAAGGTAAAACGCAAAAACTAAACGAAAATCTCATCAGCCAGCTCAAGCTGCTATGCCCCTTCCCCACGCAGAATGTGGTTCCACAAGCCCCGCCCCTTCCTGCTTCGGCGCAGGGAGCATGTGCCGAGGTCAGTGCGGTCTGCTGGACTCTGACGAGCGCCTCTGCCGGGGGGTTGCGTGACCGTTCATGTGGCCGTTCTGCCGTTTACCGACGCCGCCGTTCAGGATGTCCTGAATGTGCTGCACGATCAGATTGATCGCAACTGCAAAAACAAAAGCCCACCAACACACACACTTCAATACACCAGAGGGATAAAACACATTCCCTTCCTGCTTTTGGCAATCTGTAAGTAAGCTTTAATCTCAGACTCTGAAACATAATGCATTTTCATACTCAGACACACCAAGGTTGTCAGCGCCACGTGGGATGATGACGTCAGCATATTTCTTAGTCTGAGACAGAATAAAAGAAACAGAAAGTGAAATGTTAACGCGAAGAAACAGGAGCGCGCGAGTGAACCCAGGAACAGGAATTCCACACTCACCGGCAGACAGAATTCCTCAAAAGCCGGCTTTACGAATGTGATGTACTGCGTCAGGACCTGCTCCAGCTCCCGCCCTCTTTCACTGATGTCGCGCAGCACTAACACACACACACACACACACACACACACACACACACACACACACACACACACAGCTTTAGGAGAAACGCCATGGTAAACCCGAGCTTTGTTAAGCGCCTTAAAGGTGTACCTCTGCGAGAGAGCCGTGTGTCCGGATCAGTGTCCACAAACAGCTTCATCTTGAACAGGTCACGGATCTCCTGCGAATAGAACATGAGGATGCCTTCGAACAGAACCACGTCGGCCGGATACAGCGTTACAAACTCATCCTTCCTGCGACATTCCAAACAGAAAAGGATCCGAGGTGTGGCTCAGTCCAGATTTCTGTACACACTCTGAAAGTGTTTGAATGAGAGTGCAACCCCACCTGGAATGCGTGACAAAGTCGTATACCGGAATCTGAACCGTCTTCCCCTGAATGATGTCATGAAGCGTCTTTAAGATCAGCTCATTGTCAAATGCATCTGGACATAAAGGGAACAAATAAATCACGGCATGTCGAATCCATCAAGCCCACGTGTCCTGATACATCGCTGACTGGTTACCTGGGTGATCAAAGTTGAACTGTCCTTTGACCGCCTTGGTTTTCTGTTCGGGAGTAAGCTCTTTGTAGAAACTGTCCTGGCTCAGGGTGGCGACCTGGCGCTGCCGATGATCAATCTTATTCTGCCCCAGCAGCTCCATGATCTTTGCACACACTGACGACTGCCACAGAGAAAGGGACAGATTTATTGGTCATGTGACGTTAAACATGTCTACACTTACAGCATTTAGCAGACGCTCTTATCCAAAGCAACTTAAAACTGAGCAGTTTAAGGTTAAGGGCCTTGCTCAGGGGCCGAGCAGTGGTAGCTTGGCACAGTGGTGCTGGGATCAGCAGTCCAACACCATAACCACCGAGCTACCACTTCCCCTATCTATGAAACTGTTCCTTTATCAGTTATTGTATATAGTGTTGATAAATCTTTTTTTATTATTACAAGAAACCATATTTAAAACAGCTAACTTTAACCAACTGTTTAATAAACACAAACGCGACTTAACAATCGATGTCGTCAATTTTCCACGAGCAGAGCGCGCGATTGAAGCACCGTCGCACTTTAACTACGTCATCGTGTAAACAGCTGGATCGGCGTCGTCTTTCTAGTCTTTATAACCTCAATAAATCTTGCTAACGTTAGCTAGCCGTTACTCGTAATACTGTTTTTTTAACCGTTATCAACATTCAACATATAAAATGACGTTTTATGTGATAATTAGCAACAAAAAAAATTTGGTTAGCTGCTTGTGGCTGGCCACGTGCTGGGAAATGAAATCGAATAGAAGCAGTCGCGCACTGATGACGTGTTGGGACAATGAAATCACACGCACTACCATCATCTGGTTAACTGGAAATGCCCATATTTATAAGCATTGTTTGGTATATTTTTTTTCTTTATATATGCTGTATGGCATTTAAGTCAAAAGCTTTAATGTTTAATGTAGGTCTAAGGAAAGACGCTACTTGTATAATAAGAAGCCAGAAGAAAAGCCACGCGGCAGGCGCGCGCGTTCATTCGTATGATAAATGTCTACAAAGGAACGTTAATATACAAAGAGGGGTAAACTGAATTATGGCGTACAAAAGGTGAAAATGCGAACCTTTCCACTGGCTGTGCCTCCAGAAACACCGATAAGAAACGGCTGCCGAATGGCAATACCGTCATCCTCCTGGTTCTGAAGTCGTGTCTCAGTGTCTCCAGCCATGCTGCTGTCCGACTGTGGGCCCGAGCCTAAACCGCTGTTGGCTCCCTGTGTACGTGCACTCTGTGAATTTGGTCAGAGCCAGCCCCCCCTATTCATCTAATAGTGAAACGCTCCCCTCTCTCCTCCTTCCTCTTTACAACCGCAGAGCAAAACTCCCCAGTGCACTATGTAGGCAGGGCATAAACGTCATCTTTTTTTTATTGTACTCTGTGTATTTTAACAGTACACGTATGACTTTGAAACACATTTTTAAAAACAAACATGAAACAACAGTAATTAAAATAAAAAAATAGATCACTTGTTTACTTATGTGAATTGTTTACTTAATTACTATTATATAAAATATATAGCGTACAAAATAAATACGTAAATTATTTGTATTATTTGTTTTTTAAAAAAAATCACGTTTACGCAATCTGAATGACGTTTTTCATAACCAATAGGAAATTAACCTTTCGGATAAGCCCCACCCCTTCACATACTAACATGGCGACGGCCACAGGCGCTTCAAAGTTCGTTGACGTACTAGCGGCTGTGCTATAGTACGCGGATTAGGACACAGCCCGAATGCTACCTGCGCCGAATTAAAATAGAACCACGAAAAGGGCTTTCCGTCAGCAAAACGAGTAAGTTTGTTTGGATCATGTCGCGGTTTATAAAGTGTCAGGTTTGTAAAACACCGAGCAACTGAACAACTTTTGCTGAGGAGTTTGAATGAATTGCTCGGTGATATTCTTGTCCTGTAGCAATGCGCGTGCTCGGCTCCGTGCTGTACCCGCGGGTCCGTGTCGCTCTCTCTACCCGGATCAGGGCGGCGTCCTCGGGGACACTGCAAATCAGAGACCCGCTCAACTTCTGGGGCGGAAAGCGAGTCAACATCGCGGGTGAAATCGGATCAGAGCCGGTCTACGAGCCTGCGACAGGTAACTTAGTGTGTCCTAAAGTTCCCGAGCTGATTTAACTTCTTTCTGGTGGCTCGTGCCTGCTGTGAACAGAAACCGTTACGCAGTCACGTGCTCATGCTGCGTAACTCATTCCGAGCCCCTTTGGGCCAGTCAGTGACGTCATACAATAGGAAACGCGCATACTAAGTCACTTAAGTAAATTAGAACCAAATTTCAACTGAATAGAAAATAAATGTTAAGGTATTTTATAGGTCATATGGATTAATGGTGATCAGTTGTTACTTGTGTGTGTGTGTGTGTGTGTGTGTTTATGTAGGACGCGTGCTATGCCATCTGCAGCCTTGCCGAGCTGCACAGATCGACGAGGCCGTGTACAATGCCCGCTCCGCTTTCACACTCTGGAGTAGGATGGCTGGAATGGACCGAGGCCGGATCATGCTGGAGGCGGCACGACTCATCCAGGTACACTACCCAAGGTATCGAGGCTAACTCTGTGAAAGCCAGGTGACCATGGTGCAGAGATTTGAAGTAAACTTTTGGCACCCCCTTTTAATCTAGTATGACCATTTAGACTTGGCAACGTGAACACATACAGTGTAACATTAGCATCGTGCTAATAACATTCTAATTGGTCCAGCTTTAAGAAGTTGTTTTTACTCTGACTGTTGCGGGCAGAAAAGAAGGGCCGAGATCGCTGAGGTGGAGGTGGTTAACAACGGCAAATCGCTCACCGAGGCACGGCTGGACGTGGACTCTGCCCGGCTGTGTTTGGAGTATTTTGCAGGTCTCGCCACAACCATGGCAGGTTTGTTTGCATGTCAGAATGTCCTGTTCGACTTCGCTGTGACAGTGTGATTAAAAAGTGTGCAGTGTAAAGCGTTTTGACCATCATGAATGAAAATCTGAATGACGAAGATTGATTTTTACGGTTAATGTAAACACCTGACGCTGGTTACAGGGCAGCACGTCCAGCTAGCAGGAGGATCATTTGCTTACACGCGCCGGGAGCCATTTGGAGTGTGTGTGGGAATCGGAGCCTGGAATTACCCATTTCAGATTGCAGCGTGGAAGTCTGCTCCGGCTCTCGCCTGTGGTACGGTTCCACTGCGGAAATATCCCAGAGATCTGAGAGTTATTCACGTACAGCAGGGTGTTGATGTCGAAATTTGCTGCGTCCGCAGGAAACTCTATGGTGTTCAAGCCGTCCCCGGTGACGCCGGTGAGTGCGGTGCTGTTGGCCGAGGTCTACACGCAGGCTGGCGCTCCTGACGGATTGTTTAATGTGGTGCAAGGCACTCAGGAGACTGGCACTCTGCTGTGCCAGCACCCAGCCGTGGCCAAGATCTCCTTCACCGGGAGCGTTCAAACCGGCAAGAAGGTAAACGGATACGTAAAGACCGGTTTCCGCTGCATGGATGTTGAGTCTTGTCTGTTGTTGTGCTCAGATGTGGATGATTATAATAAAGGGATGCACGTTCGCATGGCTGAAGATGCATCTGTGTCCCTACAGATCATGGAAATGGCGTCCAAAGGCGTGAAGCCGGTGACTCTGGAGCTCGGTGGCAAATCTCCACTCATCATCTTTGAGGACTGTAACATCGAGAACGCAGTTCGAGGAGCGCTAATGGCCAACTTCCTTTCTCAGGGCCAGGTAATATGCCGTGATACTGATAAGCGGTTTTACGACGATAATCATGAAATATGAATCAGTGTTCCAAATTATTAGGGGTCAAGCCCGTAGGGCCGACCCCTATTGGTTTCGTTCGCGAAGTGACGTCATGAAATGTTTTCCTCTCCTCTGGAAGTCAATGTAAACTAGGTTTTTTTGTTAAGCAAAAAGTTATGAAATGTTGCATGCCAAGAGAACACACTATGAT
>JAOUQX010000035.1:12189869-12200219 GCA_028566295.1 Liobagrus marginatus
CCCCCCTTCCCCACCCCACCTATAGCAAACTTTCGGCTAGTCGCAAACGCATTTCACTGTATGTTGTACCGCGTATAATGTACATGTGACCAATAAACTTTGAACTTTGACACTAAATGCTGCTTTTAACATGTAACTTAATACTTAACATGATTGTCTGTTACTAGTTCCCGCATGGTCTACACACACACACACACACACACACTCTCTCCCTCTATCCCTCCTCACGAATTGCAGTGCTTCCTGGTTTTGTAGTGTTTCCTGTAGATTAATTTCTCCGTTAATTAAAATCAAATTAATACAAAGTACTACCTTGTTCTTTGGGAACTAGCACTTGGGCTTGACCCAGTTAATTGCTGCTTGCAGCTATATTTATTATTATTCCAGTAACAAATGCATATTTTAACTGCTGGTAAATAAATGCAGAATGCCCCCCACCCAGGGACAACTGGATGCTTAATTACTAGCAGATAACTAGCAGGCTAGCTATATTCTACACGGTACAGATAAATAAGTAAATGCATACTGTGTATTAAAACATGACGAATGTGCTTTTACCTGTCGCTGTGTTTCCTTCCACACACAGGTGTGCAGTAACGGGACGCGGGTGTTCGTGCACAAGTCGATCCGCGCCCAGTTTTTGGAGGAGGTGGTGAGAAGAACTGAAGCAATCCGGATTGGAGATCCCCTGCTGGAGGACACGCGTATGGGGGCTCTGGTCAGCCGGGAGCACCTACACAAAGTTCTGGGACACGTGGATCAGGCCAAGAGGGAGGTACGGCATACAAAGCTCACTGAAACACATTTATTAAGAACACTTCTTTTTGATCAGTTTTGCTGAGGCACACTAAAAGGCATTTATAATCACTCATGCTGTTCTATAATGAATAAAAGCTGTCTCAACAAAACGGATAAAGGTTCAAATCAACACTTACCCTCTTAAGAAATCCACACTGTAGGTTGACCTTTATTTGCATACTGTATTCTGATTGGCTCTTACAACTTATGATGCACTAATATTCACTTGTTTTTAACGTTAACCTCAGTTTTTACCTGATTTATTTTATTTTTTTTAAATACAAGTCTGGAATTAATTTTACACCAAGAATTTAATAGTAATTGAATAAATCGTATATAAAGTTTGACATTTAAAGAAAGTTATTTCTGAACCGTTTTCCTGCTCAGGGAGCACGAGTGCTGTGCGGAGGAGCACCGTTCACCCCGACAGACCCTAAACTAAAACACGGCTACTACATGGCTCCCTGTGTGCTTGGTGAGTTTCATCACGTCACTAATAATGTTGCTTCACCACCAATCAGCTCGGCTTACAATCTCCCATCGACTTTAAAGAGATAAGATCGGCAGACTGAACAACAAAATGCAGCACAGAAGGTTTAAGTCTGTTTCTTGGATCATTTGTGTCTAAGACAACTGCGCAGACGACATGACGTGTGTCAGAGAGGAAATCTTCGGGCCTGTGATGTCAGTGTTGACCTTTGACACGGAGGACGAAGTTGTTCGCAGGGCTAACGACACCACCATGGGCCTGGCTGCCGGAGTGTTCACCAAGTAATCGATGGCTTTTAATTTTATTATATATTTAAATAGAGCAATATTTTTAAAAACAAGCACTTTATATAATTTACTAGCTCTAACGTGCCTTTTAATCAATTAAAACCTCCTTAGTACTAACAGATGATCAAAAGCTGCTCCAGTCAGTTAGTTCTGAGACCTGTTCATGTAGACGACCAAATCAGATTTATTGTGTTGCCGCCAGATGGCACTGCTGAGCTAACTTTTACATGAGGAGACGTGTACGATGGCTGAGAATTCAACTTCAGATCTTATTTATCACATACACATACATGCAGTGAAATGTTTTTATTCCGCATATCCCAGCATATGAATTTGAACAGGCCAGAACGAACGGCGCCCCTGGAGCAAGTGAGGTTAAGGGCCTTGCTCAAGGACCCAATGATGGTAGCTTACCAGGAGCGAGGCTTGAACCCCCGACCCTCTGATCACTGACCCAGAGCCTTTTGCCATTGAGCCAGCATCACCTTCCAATCATCAGAAGTGCAAAACATCACAATTCTTAAAACAATATAATCATAAAAAAAAAAAGACAAGACATCTGTCAATCAAGGTATACAGGAAGTATAGCAGTATGGAGACATTAGCGCAGGCTAATCTTTATGCCATGGTCCGGTGATGGCATGTCCACAATTATATGAGTGTCCATCCTCAAAGTAGAGCTGAATTAATTCCATTTACAGCTGTCTAACCAATTAAAAAGCAGACGCATTTAGCCATGTACACGAACCAAAATTGGGAACGACATTACGTCCTGTATACCTTGATTGACCAAGGTCTCGTCCAATCAGCGTTCAGTAATCCAGTCTCAAACTATACCTACTTCCTGTTGTGTTCAGAATTTTATTTATTTATTTTCTTAATTGTTTTTAGAATTGTGATTTGTTTTGCACTTCCCAGCCACCCTATGTGCACAAGAGCACATCATCAGGTCAACAGCGAAAGATTAACTAGAACAAAACAGTTTGGCATGAAGAAATACCAATAATCAATAGTATAGTATAACTGTAGATGTGTTATTTTTTTTTAAATAAAATTGCATTTTCATTTTTCCTTTTTTTTTTCTCTTTCATCAGAGACATTCAGAGAGCGCACCGGGTAATCGAGAACCTGCAGGCCGGCTCCTGCTTCATCAACAACTACAACATCACACCTGTGGAGGTGCCGTTTGGGGGCTATAAAACCTCAGGTGAGGATAAAGAGAAATAAGCTTGAGCCTAAACGCAGAGAATCGTTCAATCGTTCTTATATCCATCTTTACTGCCTTAAATGACATCTAGCAAAAGTTTACTGACTAATATCCCCATATCACTCGTTTGCAGGTATAGGAAGAGAGAACGGCCAGGTGACCATTGAGTACTACTCTCAGCTTAAGAGTGTGGTGGTGGAAATGGGAGACGTAGAGAGTCTATTTTAAACACCAGGATAAATCAGAGAACACACACGAGCTCCAGTCTGAAGTCGGACGTTTTAATTTTAGTAATAATAACTCAGCTAATTGGGTAGAATCTTGCCTTACTTTAAAATAATAACTGAAAAGTTTGATTAAAACACTAATCGATGTCTTTTGTATTCATATTGAAAATCATTTGTGTATACAAGAAGCATGTAACAAATAAAAGTAAATATTTTTTGTTATCGACTTTACAGTCTTCGAACATATAAACAGCTGAACGAAGCAACAGTTAAACAATTCAGAACGATTTCCGTCGACGTACCAACTTCAAACGAAGCCGCAAATTAACACACGAAGAGCAAAACCTCAATCCATACAAACTGATGTGGGGTGCTTTTATAGTTTTTTCCTCCGTCTCTTGGACAGCTTGTTCCCTCGTCCCTGACAACCAGAAAGTTGTTAAACGGCTAATCGTTTGGTAAAATCCATGTATGTGGTTTGTACATGCATGTAGAGTCAGTCCTACCTTCGTTAGTGCTTTCGTGTGGTGCTTAAACTGCACAGGAGATTCTAGAAACAAAATGTTTACGGAACTGACAAAGAGCGATAAAGCTCTCTGAGGACTTCCAGAGACATCAGAAAATAAACTCACCGTCTTCCAACGCCAGATCCTGCTCCCCACGCTGTCCAAGAATCTATTTCAGAAATGTAATTTAACTGTTTGACATAGTCTGAATACACAACACTGTGGACAGCGAGTCTTTTGATGTTAAACACTTTATTCTAATCAGGACAAGAATCACTTCATGTTCATCTGGGGAAGTGGTAGTACAGTGGTTAAGGTTTGCTGCTGATCCGAAGATTGTGGGTTTGATTCTAATAGTAAGATAAATATAAGGTGCTCTGGACAAGGGGGCATCTGCCTAATGATGTAAACGCAAAACCTTTATATTTTACATGCTGTCAAAGTGTCCTTTTTAGTTCCTCTCACCTCCTGCGAGTCTCTCAGGTGGTTGCCCTCCTTCAGTTTACTCACACGGCCCTGCTCAGCTGCCACGCCGACCTTTAGCACGTGGAACGGTGTTTGCAGCTCTCCCACTCTGAAGTGCACCGCTGTTCCCTCGAACCACAGACTGTCGCACACTCCTTCCTTAAAGCCCGGTGGTTGATAATCGGATGGAGTCACTGAAAGGATAACGAGTATTAATACCGGAGCGATATTAACTAAACTGATGGATGTATACAGGATATTCCAGGACCACTGCTTCAGAGTAAACCCTTACACACTCTGGCGGTCTTTAGTCTGTGCTAGGGGTGTTTGTTTTACCATCATCGTAGTAGTACAGCTGCATAGTGAGGTAGACATCATCGGGCAAAGTGTCCAGATTCTGCATGAGGAGGAAAAGCTTCCTGATTAGCAAAACCGAAGCCTTCTTCGTGTCCTCCATAGTCACGCTCATCTCAACGTTCTCGTTTCTTAAACTTAACAAAAAAAAGCCAAGGTGTATTAGTGCAGGTCCAGATGCTGGGTTTTAATGTGAAGCCTACTGTATATTGTCCTCTTTTACAGTTAAGCGCAATCTTTATTATTTAGTCCAAACAAAAACACCAGCTAGAGTCGTTAGATCACAGGTTTGAATACTTAAGACACACTCGCCGTATAAAACTGACAAACTGTGCACTGGTAGCTCTTTCTCTCTCGGCTACCTGTAGCTGGCTTAACATTTCTTAGAGGAAATATCAACTCGCCTGGTTTGTAACCGTATGCAAATGGAAAGCAGGAAGATGTTACTTTAATTCGAGTCAGGCTTCACAGCCAAAGACAGACAAAGAAAGGCCACAAAGTTGAACACTGTATTAAACCATAAGAAACAAACGAATAGAAAGTGTTTTATTATGTGTGCGAAGAATTTTACCTGCGCTTTTGTTACACGTAATGAGCAAGTCTATTGCTCAGCTGATGTTCATAAGCAATGAAATAGTGCCAAGGAAGTGAGATCAACAAATTACTAGGGAATAAAATGGCTGAATTGTTACCTGAGGATGTCCATCTGAGGCCCACGGTCTGTGTATTTGAACTTAAACTGGTAAGACTCAATGACATGCTGGAGAAAATTCAAAATGGACCTAGTTACTTTTCTGACTGTGTTTATTTACATATATACAGCTTCTATCATGTAATAAGGACTTATGTTTCTTACATTTGTGTCATGTGGGTCTCTGTGTACCTGTTTAATACAAATTCTAAATCACACACGTGACTACAAAGACACAATATTCTCCGGGTAAATTTGTTAATACACATACACTTACACCAATAAGCACAATTTGCAGCTGTAACAAACAAAACAGCACCAGTTAGTCTTCAGTCACTACGTTCATTATGATGTCAACTTTCAGAATGACCGCCACTTACATATCTCTTCTCCAACGCATCAAAACATCCGACCAACCTGAAAAAGGGACATCATATAGTAGTGTATAAATCGTTTAGTGTATAAAGACTGGACAGTCCAACACTCAAACATACCAGCAGAAACAGTAAGTGGTGCAGTGTTAACCGCTGTAAAACACTTGAACACCATTAAAAAGAAAACCAGAGTTTGCACGTACCACTTGACAATTTTGCAGGCTCCTGGATGAGCACAGTCTTCTTTAAGAACTTTGATGCATAAATCTAAAATGTTGAAAATGATAAACCTCGAGTGTAACATTGACTAGTTTGCTATAAAAATGACCACGCAATAGCAAGTTATCTATATATAATGTTAAAATACAATCTTCCGTTAAACCCAACCTGGTTTAAAAAAGTTAAACAACCAGTATGTCACCTTCTAAGTAGCGGGATCGATAAGCATCTTCCGGAAAGATCCCACGCAGGTATGTTATAGAGGACACCGCCAGGACCAGCATGCGCTTTACAAACACCAGCGACTGCTCTTGGCTTCTCAGCTCCTGAAGGAACAAGCTGTCCCACTGTAAACGTTTAAAAACATGTCAATTAACACGACATATCTTTTATTTACATTTGTATAGACTGTATATACTTATTTATATGTAATTTAACCACCGCTGTACAATATCTCTCTGCCTCTTCCTCACTAGAGAACTTTCGGTCACACGTCAGAGCATTTCACTGCATGTTGTGTCTACTATGTAATGATATGCATATGACAAATGAACTTTGAACTATAAATAATGCCCTGGCTACTTGCATTTTACTACTGTATAAAATGAAATATTTACTACTGGACATCTTTTAACGAAGACACAGGATGGAATTGGTCAGAAGGTCACCACGTGGACACAAAGATCTCAAACATAGTAACAAACGAAAGACAAATAAAATAAATCTCAGCTCCTCCTACCTCTGCATTAACAGCTGTTAGTTTCAATTCTATTAACCCCTATAGAAAGCATCATAAAAGTAATAAAACGGATAGATTAGCTTTAATTAACGTTAGTTTTTTTTTTTATTCCTACCGCATAGTTAATGGTTTGCTAACACATTTAATACCTCATTAAGTCATGTTGCAGCATACAAAGCTAGTCACACATTTTTTTTTAACAATTCAATTATTAATTGTAATAAAAGCTATTATTTGGTATATCACTTGACAAATTATTTTATTTTACTTTACATAACCCTGAACTTTCAACTGCTAGTTTTTCCTTTTCAACGTTTTTTGTTCTCACTTTATTATTAAGGGTAGCTAAACCGAGTAGTTTAGATAGAAAATGTTTACGTCTAAATAACTATTATTACGGTTATAGTCGGTCAGATAACTAAATACTAGACTATACTAATTGAATAAATTATTCAAATGATTTTCACTTAAAAAAAAAATTTTTCCGTTTACCTCAGCAATCTCCTGCTTTGCCTTCCCTCGCTTTTTTAATCCGGTTGCCATCTCCTCACAGCTACACTTCAGTAATTCTTTTATTAGTAGCTAAACCAAACGATGTGCTTGAATAATAACGTTTAAAAACAAGTTGAAAGGTGTTTCAATTTGTAAAAACGACATCCCAGTCCTGAGGGGAGACTGTTAGCCAAGAAGCTAGCACCGTGTATTGGCGGAGATCGTAAACGCTCGCGCGAATCAATCAACTCAATCGTTACCAAAGGATTCGTTTCGGAGTTGCATTAATTTCTTACCTTTTCTGCACGCACCGTCACGATCATATAAACCCAACCATTTTAAGTTTGTGGCAATTCAAGAATACAGCAAATCTCCTGCAGCCATGGAACACCACACGGTTCATAAAAAACTTCCTTCATGATGTGCTTCATCACCAAGCTTTAAAAGTCGGCTCATATTTGTTACAAATATCCCCAGTTGAAAAGCAGGCTTGCCCAAGTTCCTGTCTTCCCCTCAGCACTTTGTTACAAAATCATTTTGACAGAAACCAGTAAGCAAAATAAAAACCCAGGTTCTCTGCTGTCATTTTCTTTTTTATCTCACAAAAGCAAACATGAAAAGGTGTAAACATACAAAACAGTAGTCTCTACATGACAGCTAATACAGCTACATGACACTCCTTACATAAACAGAAATTACAGGCCGATACACTTATCAGCTTAACAAAGTCATAATTGCTACTGAGGTTCGATACTAGTGCCAGAAGTAGTGTGGAGCCTGTCGGACTACACACTGCACAGGCTTAGTTTTGTTTGGAGAAGAAATCTTTGCTCTTCTGGACATCAGGTTTGATTGTGTCTTTACCGGGCTTCCATCCAGCTGGACAAACTAGAAAACAGTACGTGAACAAGTGTCAACACCTTATTAATGCCCAAATTACTTATATTCTAATTCATGACATCATTAACGTTATGACTAAGGAAATGGCTGGCATCAATAACTAGACAGTTCCAGTCATAAAAAAAAATTAAATAAAAATTATAAATCATTAGTTAAAGCCAGAGATTGTGAATAGTCCTTTGTACTGGTTATATTTTTATTACATCACTTCCACTGGCATCACTGACCTTCTCCGTGTTTGTCAGTGAACTGAAAGGCCTGCACCAGACGCAGCGTCTCATCGATGGAGCGCCCAACCGGCAGATCATTAATGGTTATCTGCCTCAGAATGCCTTTATCATCAATGATGAAAAGTCCCCTGAGAAAAAAGGATGAAGAAAAATAATAAAAAGCTAGAGGACGTAAACATGCAATCATTAAATGATGCTGCTTTTATGTGTAGCTAATTAATAGCCTCTGCGCTGAGGAAACCAACTTAGCAACTTCAAACACCTGTAAGCGATGCCTTCATCTTCCTTTAGCACACCGTAGTCCTGAGAGATGGTTCGTTTAGTGTCTGCCACCAAAGGGACCTTCATATGTCCCAGGCCACCTTGCTTTCTGGGGGTGTTTATCCTGACATACAGAAGAACAGGAACATTTGCTTAAACATTGTGTATTGAATTCTGGCCCTTTAGGAATCAACCAACTGACAGACGCTCACCAGGCCAGATGGCAAAAGTGCGAGTCCACAGATGCCCCGATCACCTCACAGTTGATCTTTTTGAATTCATCTGCAGCGTCGCTAAAGGCGATGATCTCAGTGGGGCACACGAAGGTGAAGTCCAAGGGGTAGAAGAAGAAAACCACATACTTTCCTGCAAAAAAGGAGGATATTAATATTTTGCAACTCCCTGTATTTGATACAGTGTGAAAATAAAAGGGTCGTACCGTGATAATCAGACAACTTCAGATCTTTGAACTGGCCATCAGGCATTACTGCCTTGGCCGTGAAATCAGGGGCAGGTTTACCGATTTGTGCTTTACCAGCTGACATCTTCTGTTGGACTGAAAAGGGGAACAGAGCAGTTTCATTACAAAACAGACACAGAAATTATTTAACAATAGCGGGTCATCTGTTCTGAAAAGGAAGTTTGTGGTTTGAGATAACTGAGAATGCACTAATGCATGGATGGCATCATTGTATGCATTAACTACATTAAAATAGTTAAGGGGAATTAGTGACGGTCATTCAGTGATCATAGAATAAGACGGTGCATGAAATCCAAGTCCAGGTTTAATTATCACTTCCTCTATTTCGCAAGAGGCAAAGGTTCAGGTACCAGCACAGCTACGTTACAGCCATTCATTCATGACAGAAAGTGGCGCGAATAACTCGTCTAAGCTAAATTTTATCATCTATTCATACTACAAGATGAACAAATGTAAAAACCCGCCACTTTAGACGAAGAAAAGACGCCTTAACTTCTGTAGCGCTTATTTTGTTCGGCTGTGTTCCAAACGGCTCTTTATTCCCTTCACCTGCGCACTTCACCTAGTAGACATTCTCAATGCTGCTTATTGCACCATGTAGTCGACTACGGCGCTGAATGGGATTCAGCCCAAGCTAAAATTCTCCCATTCAACAGGTTCTCCATCGGAAATAAATTCCCCGCATACGAATATTGAAGTGAATGTTAGGAAAATAATTGAATGTCCTGTTCTCTAAAACGTAACGTTACTGAAGTTTTTCCGAATTAAATTACGCTGTTAAAATGCAAAGCGTAAAACCCAAATGCAAAACAAAAACAAGTATGTAAAACATAAATAGATGTGTTTACTGATATCGTTGTAAAAGTGTTTTAGTTGCGAGAGAGCGAATACATACCGCCGACTGCTCTCGGTGTGACGTAAAGAAAACCCGTTGCGCCGCTGTCGCTCGCGCTTTTATAGCCGCGCAGAAATCTCGCGAGACTTCACTGCCCCGCGACAGATTACATAGCAGTAAAAGAACGCCTGAGATGATGTGTTCTGGACAGCATGACTTTGCACATTTTCTGTCCTCTTGCTTAGCTGTATTAATCCCAAGAAAACAAGAAATTAATACGAGGATGTGACAAACCACAATTTCTGTATAAAACAAATAACTGTGAGCTGAAAATGACGTAATTGTAAAAAAGTTGCTTGTTGAGATTTAGCTGCCTTTTTTTCCTCAAAGTGCCCTTATTAGGCACCAGGGGTTCAACCGAGGAAACAAGATAAGGCTTAAAGTATCACAAATATGGTTTTATTAATGATAATAATACGAATAACAAAAACCATGACAGACCTTTGTCAGATGTCCACATCGATTTTGTTTTCAGCGTGGACGAAATGTTAACATCTTTCTTGCTCTTTCTTTACCGCTTCTTATCAATTCTGACCTCTTCCAGAATTAAATGTACACTATCACATTTGTTATTAGCTTTGGGTTCAACTTTTTCCAAAACGTGTATTATTATATTATATTATTGCACATATACATATTGCATATAGATGTACATTGTGATGGTGATGGTGGCTCAGTGGGTAAGGCTCTGAGTCAGTGATCAGAGGATCGGGGGTTCGAGCCCCGCTCCAGAC
>JAOUQX010000035.1:12218072-12228308 GCA_028566295.1 Liobagrus marginatus
GATTTGGGCTCGTATCTAGAACGACAATATGGCCCGAGCTCCGGCTCGTATCTCAAATAGCTCGTATGTTAGGCTGCTCGTATCTCGAGGTTCCACTGTATATGAAATGGCAGTAAACAGGGCAAAAACAGTAAGCCCATGAAGTGTACCGGAGTGTTTGGTGCTCACCTCTGCCAGTCAGGCACTGATAGGGCACTGACGGCACTCTCCACAGCTGGGTCAAAAAGCTCAGGCACTTTGAGCAGCTCCAAGCTATCCTGCACCACTCCTTCGCTTTGCCCCACGTCGACGCCGAGGGAGAGCCAGGAGGGAAGACAGCGCAGCGCTCGCTCCCTCACGCCGCATGCGGAACCTTCGCTCCTCAGCAGCTCCCTTAGCAATGGACACAACAAGGCCCACTCTTGCGCCAGAGCGGCCTGAAGCTTAGCACGATTCCCTGAAGTGAACTTCCTGGTCTGGAGCTCCTCGGGCAACACAGTAAGCACCTCAAGCAGGGCCAGGCGCCGAGCGGACGCTTCAGCTGCACCCTCCACACTATGGAACGCCTGCAGGAGATCAGGCACGGCGCTGGGCCACGAGTCGAGAAGCGTGCGAAGAATCAGCGATGCCAGGGCCATGCACAGGCGCGTCAGCACCATCTTGGGGCCGAGGGCGAAGCGGCACACATGTGAGACAAGTTGAGACCGCAGAGACTCACCAAGCTCAGAACTGAGGTCATGCCAATGGCTGGAGATCTTGCTGTGTAAAGTGCTCGCACCAAAAAACTGGATCTCGGGCACCTGCTCACAATGTAAAAACCAGCGTGTGTAATTAGTTAAAAAAAGAAATAAATTCTCTCTTTCATTCGAAACATGTAGTAGAAACAACGTCATGCTAAATGTTTTCTTCATTGCACTCGTTTGAAATACTTTTGGAATTGAGGTTATTAGTTTTACTAAAGCCATTTGTAACAATGATTCATTTGAAACACTACACTCTCATTTAACTTTCGATTAGTATTGTTAATGCTAGTGCTTTAATAATGAGGCTTTTGTCTACTGGCGTAACAGCTTTACCCTCCCTCCAAGTGCCTGTCTTTGGTCAAAACACATTAGGGCCACAATAATAAACATGACCGGGCTACTTTGCTTACAGACAGCTGCAAATTCTGGGGGTTGTGAGTTCATTTTGCAACTGATACAGAGAGAGAGAGCGAGAGACACACACACACGCTGCAGTGCCCTTAAACAACCCATGACTGCTCAAACTGGATTGACTCCCATGAGGTTGTACCAACCTTGTCCAGGCTCAGCAGTGCCCAGCAGAAGTGCCATGCCTGCGGCGAAGCCTGGGCACATGCCAGCCACTTCTGGGCCACGTTTTTCTTCACCATGTCTGGATCATAGTAGAGCTGCTGAAGAGCCTGAAGGAAAAAACAACAGGGACAATTCGAGGCTCATGCTCCGTGCATCACAAACTCCATAACCAGGTCATGACCCCAACATATGGGTTCAAACCATAAACCAGTTGCTATTGAGGGTTTGTAGGGAGTTAATCAACGCCTTCTAATCATTCGGAATTGAAATGAAATTTCTTTATATTCAGACAAACCTTAAAAGCAAAGCTTTGAGGGCAAACAGCCGCCACACACCACATGCTGTCAGTTATTATTAGCTTCACTGAGCTTTACTCAGATATCAGGTTACTCTCCTACAGCCCAGGTCTTCTGTATTGTCCCGTATATTGCCATTATCAACGTTTAGTTTTACTCCTAGACACAGATGCTATATTACTCGACCGTTCAGTATATTTATTGAATAATATTAAGTCAACTAAACAATTCACTGTAATATTTAAAATCGAATTATTAACTGTAAAATAACTATCACAGGTTCAAAGTACGAAATCCAAGTTTACTTGTCGCTTACTTCCATTTAGCTACCATGGAGCTAATTTGTTTGTTTGCATTTGTGTTATTTGCACTTATCTTAAAAAAAACAGTTTTTTGTTCCAAACAAGCATTTTTATAGTGTAATGAATGCTACGTTAAAAAAAAACCCTATTTACGAACTTTGCACTGTGCAAACTTAATTGTTTTGAAAAGAGACCAAATAAATTAGCAACCAGCTGTGGTGATTCTTGACCGTTATTTTACTTCATGTCGCTATACCGGATTGGCTGTGCTAAAATGGCGCCCGACAACCTACACAAGTAGACTACGTGGGTAATAATAAAGAACGGCGTTGCGCGCGCGCTTCGTAGTGCACTACGGAGTCTATTAAGTGACATTTACGATACAGCCGCTGTATTTACTCACCGGACGAAATGATTCATTCCAGCGTACACAATCTATTCAAAACACCAGTAGTCCCTTATAAAGAAACCCACACACTAAATTACAGGTTTAGATCGTGTTAGAGCAGAGATATTAACATCTCAAACACTTATACGCTCTTATTACTGTTAAATGAAACTGAATAATCTGTATGTCCTACCCGCTCCACTGCCTCCGCAGTGAACTCGGTCTGTTCTGAGGAAGCGGACATTTTTGTCCTGTGTGATTTTTTTTTTTTTCTTTCCCCCAGACAGCTTACGTAGTGTGCTCCTAAACTTTAAGATTTAGGACAACAATATGTTTGGAGAGGGTCACACCGTCTGTGAGCACTTTGTGCCTGTTGAATAGTCTGAGTGTAGTTATAGCTATTGGGGGGTGTTTCAAATCATACTCAGTGCACTACCTCCCTAATACTGAGTGAACACCAATTACACAATTCACACCTACGCTTTATTCCTGCAACCTGCATTCAGGTGTGTCCACTTGTCTCTGCGTCCAAAGCAACGTCCAAAAACTGGTGGCCGAAAGTCTGCTGCAGGTGTGTCACATGTTTACCTGTTCCACTGGAAACAAAGCCACTGTGACGCTGGACTGCTCTCACAGGAGAAGGAAGCCGTTTTGGTTACTACAACTGTACCAATGACCGCCTATGAAGATGGGCTAAACGATGGATTTTTCAAATGATGTGACGTTAACGGCGTAGACAAGGTGTTGGACGGCTGGTCAGCCCCAGGTTCACCAATCTGCCACTGCTAGGCCCTTAACCCTCAACTATTTAGTGTATGAATGAGATCAACGTAAAACGCTCTGGATGAGGATGTCTCCCAAATATCGTTAATCTATTATTATTATACATATATATATAATATTATTATATAATGAGGTATTTTTTTTCAATATCTATCATTTTAATAACGCAATGTCACTACTATGGCTTAATGTGTAAGACAAAACAGTGTGTTGTGTTTGTCTTATAAATCGATGTTGGACTCACCCCCCCTCTCTCTCTCTCTCTCTCTCTCAAACGGAAACACGCCCCTTCATTCCGACACACACGTGGGGGTGAAGACTGACATTTGAGCACGCGCACTGATATCACCGATTGCACATCACCTGGCCCGCCTTCGTGCTTGTGTGTTTTTCAAGGGCGATATTAACGCCACCCACACACACGCACATACGAGGATATTTATTTAGAGATGACGATCAAAGAAGTGTAAGAAGATCAGAAATTCTGCTAAATCCATCCAGAGGTTTGGGCGCGAATGATGGACGTGGTGGTGTGTGTGCTCTGGGGTGCGCTGGTGCTGCTGAACACACAGAGTTCTAAAGGTAAGAGCTTAATTCGAACGTTGCTTAATCATCAGTAATATTAGTAACAACAACATGGATAAGAATTGTTGTTGTTGTTTCGTAGTAAAATAGATACAAAAGAATCAAATTCACTATAAATTAAGAAGTGTTTATATCGGTGTATAAAAATGTGTAAGAAAGAGAAAAAGCCTTTTAAATGAACATCTGTCTATAGTCCTTTTGTTCTGGATCTTTTCCTCTGTCCGTTGCTCACTGTGTCTGTCTGAGGGTGTTTTTTTTTTTTGCACCTCACTAATTAAAGCTGCAACATTTCACTTCCAGAGCTGTTAACGAGCTGCTGGAAGTGAGAACTTTAACCCATCTGAAATCCACACCAATCTCTCAGCGAAAAGAAACTCAGAATAGTCCCCAGTTTGTTTTCTGGATAAAAACTTATTTTTATTATTTCATTCCACCCTTCATTTAATACACCTGTGAAGAAGAAGATCAGGCATGACATTTAAGGAACCATCCATCAGTTATGTTTTGTGCGTACGAGCTGCAAAGAATTGTTTCTTTTTTGGGGTGCCAATAATTCTGGTCTATATCTTTTCCCTCATGTTTGTTGGTCCGTGTGCACTTCTGTAGCACTTAAAGGTCATGACTGCTTTGTACTTTCACATCCAAAGCTCGAGCGCTCAAACCCCAGACTAGCTATCTGATGTCGTTCACGCAATATTTTCCCTCTTGTTTTCTTTTCCAGCCTCGACCATTACGTCTCCAAATGACCTCTTCGCGACCTCAACGGTAACTGACCCCAAAGAACCCATCACGTCGGACCTCCCTCGGCCCCCGTCTGCACCTGAACATATCAGCAGCACTAGCCCCGATAGAGACGGTGCGCGAGGTGAGATAAAAATGATTTGTAATAATAATGATAATGTGTTTATATCACAAATCCATGGCTTATGATATCTTAATGACAAGTCAAGGTTGTGTCCCCACAAGTGGGACAAAATCTAAAAATAAAATGAAGCACTTTCAACATAAAACAGTGTCCGGCTGTAGGTTTAGATCCCTAACGAGCGACCAATAGTTGACACGGATGAGGAAGACATCTTGAAGGAACCTCAGTACTGGGATGGGTAGCAGTAGTCTTTATGACTCATCAGAACAACAGTTCCTCAGGTGAGGTTGGTTTAAGAGGCAAGGAAACGTAGGCGTCAAATAGTGAAGTGTGTCAGACGACGTTTCGTAGCGCCGACGAAACGAATTAGTCAAAGGAACCAGATAAGAACTGACGGTGAGACGAGATTCACAGGCTCAGACACTGGCACTCAATCAGGCACTTAAGACGAGAACACCAAAAGTTACCATCTCATCATTACTGGAAGTTTCATATTTGAAATAATACTTGTTGTTTTTTTATACTTTTAGTTCAAATGTAAATAAAGCGCTAAAACAAAAGTCACTAAAAGCTAGACGAGTGCTGGCAGCTCAGTAACATCTCAGGATTATAAATGCGGCTGGCTGGAAACAGGGCTATATTTAGCACTGATAAATGTGTGTCTCTCTCTCTTGGTTTAGAGTCAAAGTGGTGTAAGAGGTTCTCGTCTTACAACACATGATGATGTCGTGAAATCATTTCGCTTTGTAGAATCCCACATCGCTAACAGGGAGTTGCTTCCAATTTTGTCGTCTCTAGGTGAATTCACCACCTCACTTCCTGCCATGACTTCCAGTTTGAGCATAAATCTTGCAAACACCAAGATTGCTGACTTTGAAGAGCCCATCGGAACGGACGTCGTTCGGCCGCAGGAGAGCGTCACTAGTCCGAAGACTTCAGCAAATGCAACAGAAGGTATAAAAAGTCAGATAGTTCTCTTGTCTCTTTGGATCTAACTGACTTTACACTGGGATACTTCCAAATCGTCCTCATGTTGTGGAATGACTGGAAATCCGACCTTTTTGTCCCCCACTTGAAACAGGAACCATGATAGAAACTCCAGCTATTTGTCATTTTATTTAGTTCCTTTCCCCAAATCGAAATTCCATCTCACTGCGATACTCTTGGCAAAAGAAAAAAAATCTTTTGTTGTCTTCTTGGCTTTAGGTTCATTAGATAGCCCTCCATCCAACATTCCACTAAAGAATTACACCACCATTACACCAGAATCACCCGTCCTTTCATCTACCAACCTCAGTGAAATACATCAAAACTCTTCCCAATCCACCATCTCCGAGATGATCCCGACAGTATATTCAAGTCCACCTTCACCGCCGCCATCTACTCTGCAAGACTTCATGACCGGATCTGGTTCTTTGGGTAAAGAAAACCGGGATGAACCATCAGAATTAGATGTGGGAGATGAAGGTATGTGGAGACATTATCCTGGTGTTGTAGTTCCTTTTTGAATGCATCACACTCCATTCTGTTTGCATTTCCACTAACTCAGACTCGGCGCCATCTCCTTCACCATTGGATCCTTTGCTCGCTGGCCTGATCTCCATCTTCATCGTCAGCACTGCTTTGCTCTCTATCATACTCTGTCTCAAATTTCGCCAACAAGGCGGCCAGCCGGAATTCCACAGACTGCAAGACCTTCCCATGGTGAGCCGCCAATGCTTTCATCACTTATAGAAGTCCAATTGCTTGCTAAGATTATCGTAACTCAAGGTGTGTAGAGAAGATGTTCTGTAAGGTTTTCGTGGTCTCTTTCTAAACATATCTCACACTTGGGCAAATAGGCCAAGATTTACGAATACCCTTTTGTAGATTTTGTAGTTCTGGTGTTTAAACAATACAAATCAGGATATTTAAGGTGTTTATTAAGGTAATGGTTCTTCTTGCTTTGTTTCAAGACAGCCATGAGAAGTGAACTTCTCAATCTTGGTGCCAATTCAGAGAAGAGACTTGGGCCCAATCTCAAATCTACCCCTTAATCCCTACCGCTTCCCCCTACCCCTTTCCCTTGCCAGAGTGTCAAGGGGTAGCGCTGAAAATATTCCCCTAAGAAATGGGACACTGCTACTACACGTCGTCATACGTCGTCGCAGCTCCTACGTCAAAGATGCGCCGATGTTTATCATACACTTCCAACATGGCCGTCGGTAGCTGTATTTACATTTATGGGCGTCTCTGCTTGCACGGACGGCCATGTTGCTGTATGCCGTGAAGTGTATCGCTTTGTTTGAAGTGATGTCCCAAAAAATCTTCGTTTGAAATGCTATGTAGCCCTTCCCCTATAGACGAAAGAGAATTGAGACGCCCCTACCCCTTCACATGAATGCGCGAAACGAAGGCGAAGGGGTAAGTGAAGGTTGTAGAATTTGGCTTCAGCCTTGATGCTTCCTGTACAACCCTGAGGGAAGAGAGTGGGGGGGTAAAATTCGACCAGTCTTCATTTGGATGAGTGGATCTGTGGTTGGTGTTGTAGACAAACTTTTTTTTTAAAAATCTGACTTCAGCAACTAAAGGAATGCTACAGGAAACTACAATGTAGTGAACAGAGCAACGAGATCATTTGAAAGAATTTGGCATGTCGTGGCATTCTGTATCCGATGCAGACGTATGATGGAAATATCCTTCAGGAATAAAGATCCTGTCTTGAGACCAGACAAGAATTGGGTGGCCTCCACGGTGACAAGTAAACAGATCCTTCTAGACAGGCTCGAGTTAGCAAGACGACAGGAAATGACAGCGGTTTTAGAGCCGCAGCAAGGGTTCTTGCATTATTCGATGGTGGTAGTCGTCAAAGCATTTCACTGTATGTTGTACCACGTATAATGTACATGTGACCAATAAACTTTGAACTTGATCAGGAAGTTCTCCAGAATGATGACACGAAAGCTTGGTAGTTTATTTGGTAGCTCTATTAAATTGAATGATATTGTGTTCTTCTATAATTTTCATGGCTTTAATATTTAGGTACCAGATAATTCAGCTAGCAACGCAATCATTTTTACAGTCTGTGGTATTATTTCTAACAGGATGACCTCTTGGAGGATACACCATTGTCAAGATATTCATATTAAGGAGGTTCCAGATGTCGGAAACTGCTGATGGTGAGCCATCATGGAAACCAATAAAAGCTAGCAATAGACTTGTCTTCAATGCAATTGCTTAGTGTTCTCAACATTTTAAAGAATAGCAAAAGTCTTCTTAAACGAAACCCAGGATGTAGAACATGAAAGTGAACCCTAAGGCACTAAGGAGGAAATCTCTACTAATGATGATCATTTGGTTTTATCGGTGATTTGAACATCTCAATGGCAAACAGTGGTTTGTAACTAGTACTTTGTAAGTAAAATATGACATATTATTTAATATTTAGTGAATATGTTTTTATATTCTTTTTTTGGGGGGGGGGATTATGAAATTGTTTTCACCATCATGATTTACTTCCTTCGCCGTTTGTACCAAATACATTCGTTATTGTACCATTTTGTGCTTTAAAGAGTCCCAGTAATAGTTGTGTGGGAAAGTTTTCACACCCCATTTTTCCCTCTTTTTTTTTTGTAAATTCAATTTCATAAAAGACGATTTGATTTCCAACTTTCTGTATTTTCAAGACTAATAATAAACAGAAATGTTATGTTATTGTATGATTACTGATTTTGTCCTAGCAACATATTAAATAACAATCTAACCATAAATGAAAGGAAATGAAGGAACATCTTTAAATAAGTTCTTGAGCTGAATGTTTTATTGAGGTAAAAATTACAATTTGAACATTCATAAATACCGAATGATGTGCTTAAGTGGGATGTTCTGGATGTTTTATGCATGTGTGCATTCATGCATATCATAATATAAAGTAATATAAAGCCAATATTTCATTCATCCCACATGATGAATAGCTTTTATATTTCAATGTAATATTTCAGACATAGCAAAAACTCCATGTTGTAATTCATTCTATTGATACATTTTGAACAATTACGTTTAGAAATACTAGAATCTGGATTCTCTTTCATAAGAAACTTTATTTTTGAGTGCTCAGTTATAGACAGCAATCTTTATTACTCGCATGTTTTTTTTTGGATGAATGACGCAACGGAAAACATCATACGGTAGTAATGGCACCCATCATGGCTCATTACATTAAAAAGCAACCTGATGGAATGTTTAAAACACTGAACCGAATGCAAAACACAGCATGCGAGTCTAATCATGAAATCGGCGTATACTAAAAACGTTTCAATGCTAGCAAATAACAATTCGATAGAAATGTAAAAAACGCCTCGAACATGAGTCAGAACTCGATTTCAATCGCCGCAACATGAATGATATCAAACATTGTAACATTTCCTTAGATAAAATACCTTCCTTTTGAAGTCGCTAAAACTTAATAAGATTTAAAATGCTCAAACAATTCTTTATGAACTTTAACAATCTCTTTAAAAAACAAAACGGAATGAAAACTGTAAAACCTGTCACGCCGGCGGTGCCTCGATCAGACAGAGATGAAGATATCAGTGTACGGCTCGTCCTGTCGCACCGTGACCTCTTTGGTGTCGATCCGTTCTGATAACGCACAAGTTTGATCAAAATCAACTGCAATCGTGAAGTACCTTTTCAAACACTTGACGAGAGAGCGGTAGAGAACGAGAAAGCATCCAGGAATGGAATATTACCCAGCAGCCTCCAGAAAGCCTGAGCGACGGTTCTGCGCATGACTCTAGGGGGCAGTAGGGAGTGAAACGTCACCGAATCCTCCCCACTCTCAATTATTCGCCTGTGAAAATACAACACCGATTTTTTTCCAGAACAGTGTGAAACATGTCACCGATTTTTTTGTCTTTTTTAGTGCCATGCATAAAAACAAATTTACTCATTTGTCACATGATCATTCAGTTGACAAAAGACAGTCATGTCCCCACTCAAAGATATTTAATAAGATCAATGACGCCGGACACAGCTGTTACAAAGACACGGTTATATTTGTTTGATTAAAACTTAGAACTCTGATACATTTAAATTGCATGTACTCGTCATACAGTACCTAAGAGGATCAACAACATCCATGGTGACATCCTCCAGTTCAGGGACTCTCTCCTCGGGAATGTCCTCCAGACCGCCCACAGACACAGTAATAGGGGACCTACGGTCATAAAAACAAGCCAAAAACCTGGAACGTCAGTCAAGCGTCTGCATGCGCCTTAGGTAGAATGACATACGTGTTTGACGATCTGTGTTACATTTCTCCAATTCTCACCGTCGTGTCTCGGGAGTCTCCAAGGGCGATATTTCTCGGTCTGTCGCCTCCATGACCAAAGAGGAAACTGGAAATAGAAACAGATGGGAATATAAAGCTCAGACGTTACGTTAGCAATGTTCCTTCTGTTCAAGGAGCCGATATCTGACCAGGAGTAGAGTATCGTGAGATGCCTGAGTCCACTATCTCTGTTGGGATCTGCAAAAAAAAAAAAAAGACAGAAGCAGGAAGAAATGATAAAAAATAAAATACCGTATGACTTTCAAATCAGTGTAGCACTTCTGTCCTTCTCTCATTCAGACCAAATAATATCATAATTCATCTATTATCTAGCGTTTATCCTGTACAGGGTCTAGGGGGCGCTGTAGTCTATCCCAGATAACTTAGTGTGTGAGTTAGGGCGGGGTACAT
>JAOUQX010000035.1:12239412-12246912 GCA_028566295.1 Liobagrus marginatus
ATGGATGGATGGATGGATGGATGGATGGATGGATGGATGGATGGATACCTGATTGAGGCTGGTTGGACTGGGTAAACCAAACTCCATCACACCAAAAAACGGATCTCTCGCCCACTCCGACTCAGTCAGAAGAGTGAGCGCATCAGAAAGCGTTTGAGTTGGTCTGAAACAAACGGAACCACATGACCAATGAACAAAGGAGACAAACAAAATACAGGACATGCCAGGATGGAGAAAGGAGAGGGAGGAGCTCATATAAGAGCCATAAAGGACATTCTGCCAATGTAATGAGGGTAAGTGAATGGTGTGTGACAGAAGAGTGTAAAGTGTGACCTCTGACCTGATCTCCTCAGGCAGCAAGTCGATCTGCACCTGTACACAGTAACGGTGCATTTTGTCAATCGCCCCCTGGATCTCCTCTGAGGAATAAAGCAATTAGAAAGAAAGAAAGAAAGCAATTAGAAAGAAGGAAAGAACGAACGAACGAACGAACAAACGAATGAACGAAAGAAAGAAAGAACACCTAGCAGCAGCTGGCACTGGCGGTGGAAGACAAGCACGATTCCGTACTGCAGCTGGGAGGACAGGTAGAGGCTGAAACGAGGCCGGGGCTGACCCGCAGCCAGAGGAGGCACTCGCATCAACACGTAGTCCATGATGTCAGTGCTGCATAATTACAACACGGGCAAAAAAAAACAGCCATCAATTTATCTTGAACACTTTCTGCCCAAACTGTACAGAATTCCTCGGTTTCATTTGGCCCTCACCATGTGCTCTGAACGTTAACCTTGAGCAGATCCCGCCGTTTCATCTTCCTGGCTTTTGTGGCTGCTAGCCTATAAAGCGCACACACACACACACACACACTCACATGAGAGTACATTCTCCTGTGATAACCTTTGGGTTCCTCTTGCTCGTGCGCCCTCTGTCGGCTAGTTTTGTATATACTGTATCTAAGTAATAACGCGTGCATTCAAATAAAGATTTACTAAATGCTTAATCAACAGTTTATTAGAGCTTTAATTGTTTTATTTAATAGTTTTTAAAAAAAAAGTTTTATTTAACTATTTAATAGTTTTTATAAAAGCACAGAGTTCTTTTTTAATCCTAAAAAAAAGTAAGAAAATGAAGAAGAAGAAGCAGATGCAAACACTGGCCATTTTACCTTAATAAAAAGAACAAAAACCAAGTTGAGGGAAAATAAATACGCCCGCCATTTAATTTACAAAAAATCAGGTTCATTTGTTAATGAACCCCAGAAAAAAATGAAAAGTAAAGACTCACCATATTGTAGCAAAGCATCCAGTTTTGTAATTAAGCACATTAGGGTAATAAAACATTCTTTCACTTAATTCAGTTAATAAACACAACGAACAAACTTTCCGTAAAAGTTAAATGAGATAAAAGAAACACGGCTTAAACTTAAAACACAAATAAGTCCTTTCATACGTCAGGTGTACTAAACAGGGTGCATGGTGCTTTTAAAGTCTTTATAGTGCACCTATTCACTGGTTATAAATGATGACCAATCGTAAGGAGCCGCGAGATCAGCGAGCCAATCGTTTGCGTCATTTCCCGACAGCGACATGTGATTGGTCGAGTCTGGTTGCCGTGGCGATATTGCCACGGCTCCGCTGCTTCTTTGTCTCTGTGTGAAAATAGAGACCGTGTCCGATTCCTAAGCCCTCCTTCCTACGCCCTACGAAGTGTAGTTAGTTAAAAGCATTTCATGTACCCTACAGCGTTTGGACCTTACGCATGCCTGTAAATTACTAATAATCATTTAGTATTTAATAACAGCGGTGCTTTTAAATAGAATATAACGTGGTAAAACTCGAAAGATCTATTCACTACTCAAAGTAGGGAATGAAATGTGGTTTAGAACAGACGTAAACAGTAGGATATATTTTAAAAAAATATGTCCGAATAATGCTTTAATAAAAAGACTTAATACTATAATCCTGCGTCTTATTTAATCTAAAATAACAATAAAAACAATGAAATAAACTAAATTGCGTTGGCGTTTGACTCCGCCTCCGTCACATGACCCTCCTCGCTTTCCGTAGTTCATAGGCCAAATTTTTTTTTTCCGAATAACGGAAATTGATTTCAGGTCGTTGTCTTTTTGGTGCTAAAATTTGCCATAATGTCTGGAGCATCCAATATCAACGCGATGAAGAAGGTCGTCCAGCAACTTCGATTCGAGGCGAATATTAACAGAGTAAAGGTGCGAAGATTTGCTTTCTCTCGCCCTTTCGGTTGGATTGTTAGCTCCATGCTAAGTTAGCAAGCCGGATAAGGGCGTGGGGGCTGTGCCTGTTTACGAAAGAGTGACTTGCATTAACTTTGGTTATTTTTTTCAATTTCATTTTTATTTCATCTTCTATTATCTTAGTACAGCATCCGCGTTAGTAATGTATACGTTTTCTTTTCGCAATAAAACAAATGGCTGTTTGAGCTCGCGGTCGAGAACATCAATTCCTGCTTTGTAAAACTGGTTAGCACTTATCGCGCGTGCGCCTTGGTTAATTAAAGAAATAGGCTAAAATAACTAAACGTATTCACAGCCAACCGGTGTGCGTATGTTTATATTAAAGATGTCGCTTAAAAAAAACTACTTCGGCCGTACGTGGTCTCTTCATTTTTGAAATAAAATAAAAGTCTTGTTTTAGGATAAACTGGTATATTGCAAGCACAACATTGTCTGTCACGAAGGATCCAAATGCTCGTCTATTTCTATAAACGCAATTTAGACGTGGAAACTGTTCTAGAAACTTTCTGACCAATCAGAACGCAGGATTCGGCAACGTGGTGTGACTTGGATTCTAACGCTTGTGTTCTCTTTCAGGTGTCTCAGGCGGCAGCTGAGCTCCAGCAGTTCTGCATGCAGAACGCCCTGCAGGATCCACTTCTAACCGGTGTGTCCTCTGGCACCAACCCGTTCAGAACGCAGAAGCTTTGCTCTTTTGTCTGATGTTTCCTGCAGCCGGTGAGAAATCATCCAGCATTGGTCAGATCAGTGTCTCACTTCCACTTTTCAAGATGCGTAGTAGCAATGTTGAAGGTCAATCAAGTGGTGGAACATGCTTATGAAATGGTCAACAGTCTTTCATATGGAATGGCTTTTAATAGAAAGTTCAAATGTTTTTTTTTTATTTATTCCTTTTCTTTTCATCCCAGGTGTCATTTCCTGCTCCTGTGAGATTTCTGATTCAGAGAAAATGAAGGAATCTCTACAAAAGCAGCAGACTACAAAGTGACCGGCGCGATCATATGAAACCGGGACTTCATTCGTTTCCGCTCGATGACCTTTGCACTGGATTCTATTCTCCTTTCAGGAGCATTAACCCTAAAATTGGCATAACCTGTTAAAACATGACTGAATCATTTTCTTCTTCTAAAGTGTCATAGCTGATTGTATGTCGGTCACCAACGGAATCTCCTTCTCCTTAGGAATCGGTTAGCGAAGCTCGGGGCTTAAAAGCGGCTTTTGTCAACAGACTTGACTGAAGACTTTTTATGCGTCACGTGGCAAAGACGCAGCAGAAGCTCTAAATTATTGTGCCTTTTTGTTTTTTTAAACCACATGCTCGTTTTCTGTGCCTTGCCTCCGGCCTTATTTTGTACTGAATAAAACCATTGATTTGTACAAAATAACGCATTGAAGTGTTTGAGTTTCGCTACATTTTCCTCATACATGAGTCACAATTATCACGACTGTTCTTCTATGTATGGAATGATGGAGGTTCAAGATCTTTGTTTCGCTGTGAAAGAATAATTATCTTTAAGGTGGTAACGTCATAGACGTGAGTAGAATTCTTTTTTTATAAATAGCAAGTTAATCATTTAGTATTTGAGATAAATGACACAAAATGGACCAATTAACACACGAACAAAAATATCCCAACGTGTTGATTCAAAAATTCAACGAAAGAATTTTTTGCAGCAGCTTTAGAAATTGATTTTGTAGATGATAAATCCTATATTTTTTAAACATGTTCAAGTTGGTAACCTGCTCAATCCATTTGAGATTCTTTCAAAAAGATAAGTTAAAGCTTCCTTCTTTTTTTCTTTTCTTTTTTAAATGTACTGTGCATGCCTTAAAACTAATTACTTTCCTACATGCTGTTATGGAAATTCACTAAACCCAAAATGGATGAATCTCTAAGTCTGTAAAGAGAGTACTCCAGAGTTTATTCAGAGTGTTACCACTGGGAGTCGCATGCGAACATCTCACCAGACTGAGTTGTATTTATCCAGTTCCAGAACAAAAGAGTGGACCGGGTGTATGTGTGTGTGTGTGCTCAGAGATAAGCAGCTCTTGTTTTTTCAGGCGTTGCACACCTAGATACGGTTAAAAGAATGTGCTGGCTGAAGACTCACAACACACAGAACAACAGGATGTCTTTAAAAAGACCGATATAGCTGACGCAGTAAAACAGGATCGATATACAATGGAGTTATATTGAGTAAAAGACTTACATCAAGCTATAATCTGTTTGTTATATCAATAATATCATGATTTTCTTCACAACGCCATAAAGACTCGAGCTGAAAGTGGCCTTTGATCGACGGTACCATACATGTAAAAAAATAAAAATAAAAAAAAAACCATTTTCAGAAATAAATCAGGGTGAAAACGACCCTCTTAAAAAGGTTCCTGCAGTTTTTCACATGAAATGAAATCAAACTAAAAAAACCACAGACATTAGGATGATTATAATTAAAGTTCTCTCTAATTTAACCACTTTGTCCCGGAGAGTTATGAGAAGTTCTGGATATTTGTTTCTACATCAGATCAATTACTTCTTCATGGACTTCCTTAGATACTTGAATGTCTCTTTAATGTTTCTATTGGAGGTGGTTTTGACCAGAACCGCCATCCTACTAAACCCAACTAAAAGTCCGGCGCCGGTCTTTCCTGAGCACGGCTGGACGAACCAGTCCCTGTCGCTGCACATCTTCCTCAGGTTAAACGCCTCAGTGAGCTCGGTAGCACTCAGCGCTCCATCTTTATCCTGCTTGTTAGCCAGAATGACCAGAGGAAGTTTTTGGAGTTGCTCGTTCTTCAGCACGCGCTCGACTTCCCGCCGGGCTTCATCCAGTCGCACTCTGTCCCAGCAGTCGACGGCGAACAGGAGCCCGGCCGTGTCCTGGTAGTAATTCTGCCAGTGCTTTCTCATCTTCTCCTGTCCTCCGACGTCCCACACAGTCAGCGTGATCTTCTTCCTGTTCTGTTTGGCCTCAATCATCTCCACGTTGAAGCCGATGGTCGGGACCGTTCGGAAGAACTCGGCATACTTCAGTTTGTAGAGCAGTGTGGATTTCCCGGCTCCGTCCAGGCCCAGGAGGAGGATGTGAGCGTCAGGGAGTTTCGATCCCTTTAGCCCCATTCCCGATGTGATGGATCTCAGACTCGCAACTGTGATCTGTGTTTGTTTTTTACTTGTGCTGGTTGATTTATTAACCACTTATCTTTACAGCTGTATGATAAGGCACCCGGGGCCAAAGTATGACGGTGACTCTCACAGGAAGCCACAGAAACCACAGTTAAGGCATTATACAAGTTCTGTTATACCGCAGCGAGTCTGATTGGTCGGACGGTTCTGATTCAGGAAACTGAAAATGCCTCATATGTCTTTGCGTTTTGATGTGTTTGCTCTGCCCATAATCAGCATCGAATGCCACGTCACACTCCACAGCGGTGGTTTATATGAAAGTAAACACTTTGCATCAGTCTTGTTGTTTTTTTTTTGTGTTTATTATCTAACTTCCTAGGATTAATATAATTCATGTGAAAGTTAACGGAAGAAAACCCCGGAAGAATTTTTACCACACAAAGTTGTATAACGTTAAAGTAAATAATATGAAACCCATTTAGGCTCTCAGAGACGTCTCATGTGTGTAACGACACGGTTCATCATTAATCACATTGGTTACATCTGTACATGAACGATGAGCAATAATCAGATTCGTGCCATGTACATTTACAATAATCAGATTGGCTCCATATGTACATGAGCAATAATCAGATTCGTGCCATGTACATTTACAATAATCAGATTCCTGCCATATACATGAACAATAATCAGATTGGTTCCATATTAGACTTTCTCAGGACCCAAAAAACCACTGTTTGCGATTAAGCCATACCCGCTTTCTAAAATGCATGCTTTAAGCTGAGATCACTCCAGTTGTGTATCTTCATGGCTGGTAACTCGGGTTTCTCTTTTTTATTTTCCCCTCTTGAGCATTTCGTAACAGTCAATTCTTTGCACAAGTACTGAAAAAAACCAAACGATTCGATTTCCAAAAAAAAGTAAATAAAATTAAGATCCCACCCATACAGCACCTTTGTATAATTTGGACATAAGGATCATCTACTATAAATCTCCAAGGACAAACGTTTGTTTGGGCACACGAACACATTTCCATATCTCCGTAGGAAAAATCCTCATATTAATTCTCAACATTCGAAAGAAAGAAAGAAAGAAATGAAAGGAATTAAACGTCCACTGGCGCTTGACGTTGGTCCATTAATGTCACTTCTAAATCAAGAAATTCCATTAAACATTATGGGAATATAATGCGTCTGTTAGCAAGTCAGAATTCCAGCCCTTGCTCGTCTCCTTCTGCAACATTCAAGCTGCTTACACGACCCCCAGATCTCCAGATCTGTTGTCGCCATCCATCGTGTGTATCGTCAAAGTGAAGTCCAACGCTCGTCTCCCCATTTTCAAGTCCTTCCTCTGTTTTCCTCAGGCGTCATCCAGACTCCTCCGGCCAGGTCCTCAACAAACACCAGAGCCATACAGTTGCAGCTGTTTCTCCTGCTCTTCTCAGCCGAACGCCGCTTTCGGTGGGCTTTGGAGACACCCAAGCATCTCTTCAAGCGTGAAATGAAGCACATCCCGTTTTGTAAGACCCGGAAAGGCCTGCTCATTTTGATGGTCGTGTTTAAGTTCTCGCATATAGAATCGGACGATTCGAGACGAAGCATTTTAGCAGCGTTGGAGGATTTTGGACCACGCTGAGCGATATTTTTCAACAAGCTTGTTCTGGCTGTTTTAAACAACCAATTGCTTAAGAGAGACAGTGTGTGTGTGTGTGTTTAGCTTTATACCCCTCCCTTTTTACTGTCTTCACTAATCATAGAGGTCAGTTCCAGTAACAGCACAGACAGTGAGCGAGGAATTAGTGTGAGTTAAAGTAACCCGAGTCAATGCTTCGAATAGTTGGTTCTACAAAGCAGGCGCTATTTTCAGAGCACTCATCTGACACCGTGGCCACGATGGAACAAGTGTCATAGCCGGGAACACGGTCATGAATCAACAACAATGCGAATGTGATCGTTCGCATTCATTTATTCAAAAGGTTCAAACTTACCATGCACTCCTGAGTCGAAGTACCGCACGCATCAACAGGTCCAGAATCTCAGCTAAGAAGAATCAGAGGGGGTGAATACTTTCGCAGAAGCCCATTATTATCTTTTTTTTTTTA
>JAOUQX010000035.1:12252005-12262258 GCA_028566295.1 Liobagrus marginatus
AGCGTCATCACGTCTCCTATCATCACACTGCTGACTGTTCACTCATAACACACACACACACACACACACACACACACCACACCACACAACAAACACTTCCAGATCAGATCACTCCCATGATCCAAAACTAAAGATCGTGCGTGGGGTTGGAGAATTCCGGACCCCCGACCCCTGCGCCCATCCCCCGCACCGCGCTTTTTACGCACCGGATCTAGGAGACGGGTAGGAATGGAATGATGCTCGAGTTGTAAGAGCAGCTGCTAAAAAACATATGAAAATGGAGAAAACCCAGTAACATGTAGTCAACAAACAAGGTTGCAAATCGCCTAAAGACCTCCAATTAACGATAGTGTTGTTGTTGTTGTTTTTTAAAGTCCCGGTTTGTCTCAGAGAAACAGCTCTCAGTCTGCTGCATACAGCACAGCAAATCACAACAATGGAGCTGAAGTGGCCTGTGTGGGTGCGGATTAACCACCATCCAAACTCTGCTGTATGGAAAGCCAAACGTGGCAGACGGGTTATCACTCCTGCTTCACAGCAGGAAGGTCATGGGTTTGATTCTCGATTCCCAGGGTGTTTATCTGTGGAGTTGACATGTTATCCCAGTGCTTGTGTGGGTTTCCCCCTGATTTTCCCGGTTTCCTCCTGCCTCTAAACACATGCAATTGGTTGTAGGTGAATCGGCTACTCTAAGTCTCACTCTAAGTGATTCTAAACTAAGTGTTAGTGCTGTGATCAACTGCTGATTGTACAGGATGTACCCCGCCCTCACTCACACACTAAGTTAACTGGGATAGACTACAGCGCCCCCTAACCCTGATCAGGATAAACGCTAGATAATGGATGATGGATAGAAGGAAGGATGGATGGATCCAAAACTACTGGGGGCATGTGTTTTAGCTCAGACCGGAGATGCAGACATTTCACCAGGCCACAGTTTTGCCGTCTCTAGATAATCAATTCAAGTAATAAAGTATAATAATGATAATTATTAATAATAATAATAAAGTATATTTAATAGGATAGCTGTTTATTCCAGGAGGTGCATCCTTACAAGGATGCAGTTTTATAACTTAATATTACACAATAAAAAATAATGTGCTGAATTTACTTGCATCATTTTTGCAAGTCCCTTTTTAAGCAAATTGCACATGGAAGTTTAAGCAATATTACCTAAAAAACCTTAGTTGGCAATGCCCAAATTTACAAAAGCACAAAAGCCATGGGATTACTTAAAATACTTTGAAAATATTATTGGATTTTAATATTATTGGATTAGTGAATTTAATTTTTAATTTTACATATTATATATTCACGATACAATATAATTAATTTGAAAAACTGCACTATCATATTAAAAAAAATAATTTTTTTAAACTCGTGCATTACGACATTCGTGCAGTGGTTAAATGCTGATTTCCTACAACGCCAGTGATCTCGAGAGAGATTCAGACTCTTAGGACACTTGCCACGTTTATGGACCGTTTGGCTTTCCATAAGCGGTCACAAGATGACGCTGTACCATGTGGTTTTTATTGCCGATGTCTTGGGTACGATGGGCTTTAAAAAAAGAGTTGAGGAGAAGGAGAAGAAGAAGAAGGAGAAGAAGAAGGAGGAGAAGAAGAAGAAGAAGAAGAAGAAGGAGAAGGAGGAGAAGAGGAAGAAGACTAATAATAATAATAAATACATAATAAAAATAATTATAATTATTATAATGAAAAATGATAATCAATATGTTGATGATAATAATGAAATAAAGTTAATATATAATTATACCTTAAGGTTTAAAAAAGATTTTGGGACTTTTCCACATGGTAAATGTTTAAATGCTGCAAAAACTCTTCGTTGATCGACTCTTTATTTAAAGTAACGGTTCAAATCGTTACGTCATTAGCATTTTTTGGAAAACATGCTAAATAGCACATTTGTTGCCATCCAGTTTTTTTTTGCCTATTTAAAGACTAAATAGATAAAAAACCCACTCAAAGGTTGAAGTCACGTAAAAGATCTTTCATGGCGTAATGATCGCTCCATTCCTGAGCACCTGGCACCAGAAGTGTGCCATTTAGACCAGGCTGCTCGAGCCTTTTAAAGTTAACGCGTGGCCTCTGTAGGAGCCTGTAGGGAGAGACACAGAGCAGGTATCTGGAGCTCAGGTAACCACTCTGTCCTCCCAAAAGGCGCCCTTGTGTCTAGTGAAATAATAGGAAGGCAACTGTAAGACGAGAGTGTGTACATCCAGGCATATGTATTATACTGTATTGTGGACTTGAGAGGGTGTTTAAAAAGTTTACCATAAGTGTATTTATACGATCAGATGTGGTCATGTTACCACCCTGAAGTTGTTCTATTTATACTCCGAACACAATAATAAAATGCTTTCTTAATTAATAAAAGATGATTTTTTTCTGATTGTATAGATCTATATATAAATATACACAGATATATAAAATGGCAAGTTTAAAAGGTTCTTTTCTGCCTTTGCTAAATGCTAACACATTTTATGTGTGTATTATGTTGCACATCTGAATTTAGGCTCAAAATTCATTAAATTACAGTATATTACTGTTGATACTGTTTTAAAACTATGGAAAATGGATAAATTGTGTCAAATTACATAAAAAAACAAGCAAGTTTAAGGGTTGATTACCGTAAATTTAAGGTTTTTATTAGTTATTTTAAAGCAAGCTGCTGCTGTAGATGCCACAACCAATTAGAACGAGTCTATTAACACAACCAGAATAATTTATTTATTTAGTATTGATTAGAATACTGTTTTAGAATACTTTATTAGAATACTTTATTAGAATACTTTATTAAAATACTGTTTTAGAATATTTTGTTAGAATACCGTGTTAGAATACCGTGTTAGAATACCGTATTAGAATACCGTATTAGAATACCTTATTAGAATACTTTATTAGAATACTTTATTAGAATACTGTATTAGAATACTTTATTAGAATACTTTATTAGAATACCGTATTATAGAATACATCGCCCGGGAGAAATAGGGTAAACAGTGGTTCGAGTGCCTGCCTGGTTCGTTAACAAGAGCTTGTAACTATTGACGATTAAAATCTGCCTCACACTTGAAATGATGAATGAAATGAAATTCACACTTGAATGAAATGGAATTAATAGAGCTATCTATTGTTTTCTTGTCCAGATCCGGTTTAAAGTCGGATATGAAGTTTTAGAACCATCAGAACATTATACGCCATCTAAAATAAACTTGTTCCCCTTAGGGTAACCCTTCTGGAGCCTAAAAGTCAAAAGTGCTAAATTTCCTTTAGGTGGGCTTCAGAAATGTTGCCACAGCTTTTGTTTGCAGTCCAATCTCTTACGGGCTTTGATTGGTGAGCTTCTCTTTGAGCTTCTGCCAAACGGAGAGGGAGCCTTGAAAACAGGCCATGGTCTCTCCAGAAGCCTTGACCCCCAGGTTTCATTTAGGAATTTTTCCTTGTTTGTTATTCTCAGAAGTCGAAAAATAGACATTCTGGTGAAGGGTTTGCATTCGGTCGTGCCGTTTGAAGGGGTGTTAGGTGCGGGACCGTATGCTCCCAGGTGTACATGGCGGCGACTTCAGTGAAATCCCCCAAGTTCCTAAATCTCTTTGATCCTTGGGAAATCCATGACTCGTTCAACCTCTTGCTTTACCATTCAGATACTGTGTGCATCCCCTATGGCTTATAAGTAAAAAATTTGAAAAACCCACAATCTATCTCTATTTAACAACATATTAATGGCATAAAAGACTAGAAATAATTAAAAACAAAGATAAGGTGTAAATATTACGCAATGAAAATCCTAAATGAATTACTCCCCAGACCTGATTTTGAGATGGTGGAATGTGATCTGTGTATAGATCAGAGGATCGGCGCATTGGGAAGCGTGTATGTAAGTATAAATTACATCAATTACGTTCACACCGCATTTAATTCAAACATTTATTATATACAGAATAAAGAGCTGCAGTCATCTTGTTGGTGTTTCCATTACAATTAATGTTCATATTACTATTGTGTGCACAACTGGACATTAGTGCACTGTTTTCCATTTAGGATGCCTGGGAATGAGGCTGATTGATACGATACGGCAGCGAAAAACATCACATTAGCCTTCCCTCCTCAGGTATCGCACCCTCGAATCCATGCCAAGGACACGCCACATGGCACTGGAGCTGAACAGCCTGTTATTGGACAGGCCCGGGGGAATGCGGAGGCCCAGGCCATTAAAAGGTGGCGGCTGCGTTGTCGCTCTCTCTCAGCTTAGAAGGACGACGGAGACGACGACGCCAGAGGAATTACACCGACAACGGTAAGCGGTGTCTCATTTTCCTCTTTAATACAAATAAAAATCAGCACAAGAGCATAAACACCTGTATGCTAATGGTGTTTACAGTTTATTATGATAATAGTGGGCCTCATAATATGTATTACATATGCTTTATTTACAGAACATATTTCTATGTTTATGATGCGCTGGTAATATGAAGCAATTACCTATAAGTCCACCAATCAGCACTTTGAAGGCATTTAAACCTCCCTTTGTTTAGCAAGAAAACAGACAAATCTAATTTAAGACGAATGCTGTGTTCAAAGCTTACACACCTGCTGGTAAAAAAACAAATGTACATTTGTTGCTCATCATATGTGTGACCTAACATTGTTCTGTTTTTTTTCCACCTTTTAAATATGCTGCAGGGTATCAGCTGCTACTCATCACCATTGTCAGCAAAATGACCAGTTTACTTCGTCTGGTCGTCCTGGTGGCGGCTTCAATAGTGCTAGCAGTGGCCGAGGCTTCCGCACCCAGGAATCCACAGCAACTATGGGCTAAGCCTACCAAGAAGCCCCCTCAAGGTGGGGAATCTTCTTCAGCGTCGCCCACCCACCTGGGCGGCCGCTTCACAACAACCGTGACTCCCATCCCGTTCAGCAGCGCCTTGCCCGAGGAGACCACAGAGTCCATCACCGATTCATACTTGTCTTCCACCGAGAGCAGCACCTACTCCAGCGACGCCTATTCAGCCGACTACCACACAGAGTCCATGTTGCCGCCTGGAATGGGTCCCCGGAACTACACTCTGGACTACAACGAGTGCTTCTTCAACTTCTGTGAGTGCTGTCCACCAGAGAGGGGCCCACCAGGACCCATCGGAGAGAAGGGGTCGCCAGGTCAGACAGAGGAAATGAAAGATACAGTGTAGAGGCTGAGATGAAAGCTAGAGGTGGTGAACGTTCCAGAAGACCGGCACTCCCAAATCATCCATTTCACCGATAAATATTGAGTAAATATTTAGATGGAATATATTGTGTTTGGATATTAGGCTTTGATGGTCCACACAAAGAGTGTATTATCCATACATTAAGGTTGGAGAAAGGAGATCAGCTGATGAATATCAACATTTTGATTCTACAATATGGTTGAGCATCAATCCTGATCCCCCCTGTATTTATGTCTGTCAATGTCAGGTGTTTTAGGGCAGAAAGGAGAAATAGGACCTCAGGGCGAAACAGGACCAGCAGGACCTCCTGGAGTTCCAGGATCGCAGGGAGAAAAAGGTCCGTGAATGGCAGTTACAATGACCGCCAAGTGGCCTAGTAATAACCACGTACCCATGAAACGTATTCAGGACGTCCTTCTTCCTTTTTCAGGAGATCCAGGAGAAGCAGGTGAAAAGGGGATTCCGGGAATACCAGGCTCTCCTGGCAAACCAGGAGATAAAGGTGTGTTGTACTGTGAAAGACCGATTCCTGATACAATACCTTTGATGTACTGCCACAAGGAAAGTCTATTTTAATTCCATGTTTAATGTCTCCAGGTGATCCAGGTGCTAAAGCAGATAAAGGAGATATTGGCTTGCCCGGATTGAAAGGTGAACTAGGGGACAAAGGGGAACCAGGTCAGAATGGAAGCAAAGGAGAGAAGGGTGACATGGGACTGCAAGGGCCGACAGGACCTGCTGGACGCGATGGCACGAAGGGGCAGAAGGGTGAAAAAGGAGAAATTGGGGAACAAGCAACAATGGAAAAGGGGGAGAAAGGCAATAAAGGTGAACCTGGGTCTCCAGGACCTAAGGGAGACATGGGCAAGCCAGGACTGAATGGCACAGAGGGGCCTCCTGGAATAATAGGCCAAAAAGGAGATACAGGTGTTCAAGGTCCACAAGGAAAGCTAGGTAAAAGAGGGCCACCTGGACCACCAGGGCAAAGGGGTATGCATGGCATTAAAGGAATGCGTGGTCTGAAAGGGGTACGTGGCCAAAGAGGAATGAAGGGCTCAAAGGGAGAACCATTCATCCAGAAACGCTCAGCCTTCAGTGTAGGACTCTTTCCCAGCAGATCCTTCCCACCTCCTGGCCACCCAGTTAAATTTGACAAAGTAATCTACAATGAGGAAGGACACTGGGACACCTACATTAGCAAGTTCAACTGCACGCACGGAGGCGTTTATGTGTTCTCCTACTACATCACCGTTCGCAGCCGTCCTTTACGGGCTGCCTTGGTAGTGAACGGGGTTCGTAAACTGCGTACTCGTGACTCCCTCTACGGCCAAGACATCGACCAGGCCTCCAACATGGCACTGATCCGACTGTCCGCCGGCGACCAGGTGTGGCTGGAGACACTGAGGGACTGGAATGGAATTTATTCCAGCAGCGAAGACGACAGTACCTTTTCTGGCTTCCTGCTCTTTGCTGATGCCACTAAGGAATGAGAGCTGAGAACACCTAAGAATGGACCTTTTGCTTCACTACACATGTGACCAGTGCCTGTTGCATCAGTAGCCACCTATTTTACACGAGCCTCATACAGAAGCCTCATGTGCTTACTAACAGTAACTAACAACTCTGCTTCGGGCTGTATCCTCTCGATTCAGAATATCACCTTCAGGGACAACTTTACAAAAACTGACTAATTTGTGAACTAAACAGAATTGTCATTTTATAAGGGATTAGTAGTGTATGGAATGGAGTTGACGTAATTTTGAAATGCCATCATTATGGTGGGGGAAAATGTGAAAGGTGTGAACTGAACTAAAGTTCAATAAACACTATTTTACTTTAGTTACTGTAAAAAATATATATATAAAACAGAAGCAAAAGCACAGATGGCATTATGTTAGACACGAAAGATAATAGGTAATTCTTGATTAAAATAATCTGCTAATAAACTTTTCCTAAATATTTGCAATTGGATGGGCTTCAATTTCAACATGAAATCATTGGAAGTCTATTTGTAAGCATCGCCATGACTATATGATTTTGTAGCATGTTTAAAGCGTCCAGACAACTTTTTTTGACATCATTACTGAAAACCAAAGCCACGTGTACATGTGTGTGTGTGCGTTTGTATATCGCATGCGTTTTTCACTATAATGATCACAGCTCAACATGACATGAATTCCTGTCCACATCAGCACTGCTCATATTTAGTTTCCTGTTTGTTTAATAAAAACATGGCACTTGATCCTTGTGTTATGTATATTTCCATTCTGAGAGGAAATGTATGGAAATATTTGGACAACTGACCCAGGACACAAACATTAGGACTCAAGTGAGTTACAAAACGTTAAATTTACACTTACCGCATTTATCCGACGCTCTTATCCAGAGCCACTTACAACTGAGCAGTTGAGGGTTAAGGGCCTTGCTCAGGGGCCCAGCAGGGGTAGCTTGGCAGTGCTGGGAACCGAACCTGGGTATTTTGATCAGCAGTCCAACGCCTTAACCACTGAGCTACCACATCCCCCACCTAATAACAGCCAATCATTTTTTATTCTAACATGACATTAAATATATCCATATTTCTTCTATCTTGGGTCACTTTTTCTGAAAATTTTCATTTTGTAATCGCACACATGAAAGTGAGGCCTTTGAGCCTGAAAGCTTTTGTGTCATTACTTTAACTTAGCTTAAAAGCGTTATTCTTAAGTATTATCTCAACATTAAGTTATGATGTGACTTGGCTAAAACTGAATTTCATTCAGATTGCTAGAACTGTAGTTCGTGTCTCAGCGCCGCTAGAGGGCGCTGAGGAGCTGTGCGGGCTAGGCGCTAATAAAGTGACGTATTGCGAGAGCTTGGCAGGTTTGTGAGTCACTACATGCTACATGGACTAAAATAAATCTGTTTTAAGTTTCTTCTATATAAAAACTGTCATATGAACTACTAGCAAACGTTTGAGATCAAAGTAACTCAGGGTGTCCAGTAGAAGCTTGAACACAGACTGGTCAGACCTAGTTTAACATTTGAACAGAGTGTGTGTGCACGCATGTGCGTGTAAAAGAACAAACAGAAACCATGCTCTCAATGACATTTTATTTCAGTTTCGCTCCGTGATCTATTGCAAGCGTCTATCGAGTCAGGTTATGCCAAAGAGCCATACATGTGCCCGAGAACTATAAATGAGACAAAGACCACGTGGAACCCTGAAAAACTCTGGCGCTGATCAGAACTGAAAGAAGGAAATGCATTGGATGGAAAACACTGTTGGAATCACACACGCACAAAAAAAAAAAAAAAAAAAAATCAATCTCAGGAATAAGATTAGTGGTCAAATAAAGATAGACGTTCTTTCAGTTGACTGGTCTGTTCGTTCCTAGCTTTGATTTCCTTTACCCTTATTTTGGTCAGTTAATTATTACAATTAAAACAGTATCAGGATACATTGAGTGCTGTTAGTTAGAGATTGAAACAAATAATAATAATAATCACCACAGGAATGTAAGATGGTAAGACGAGTAATCACACAGCTTGCACTGAGAGAACGAAGCGTAGCGGATGAATGTTAACGGCTTTTCCAGAATCCCTTCGTGGTAGTAAGCCTCAGGAAAGAGGATTCCTGGGCCAGAGCCACCACAGACAAAAAAAAAAAAAAAAGAATCTTTTGAATTAAACCCCAAATAGGTGGCGAGAAGAATTCCTTTATTGCGAGGACCAGGAACAAGAACATAAGGAACAGCGAGTTGTTGATCTGCAGCACAGCCGCTTACATTCCCATTCGGATGCTCTGGATGATCTGGAATATGGCTGCGAGGGCACAAACATTAGGGGTTTCATTAAAAGACTTCTAGCACAACAAAGGATCTCAAAAGTGAACAAATACAAAATAATTTCTTTAACTGCCCTTTTTCCTAAGAGGAACTGAAAGAGAACGAGAAAAAGAGTTTTGTTATCTGCTTCATGGCTCCAAAACCAAGCGCTAAAAGTCCAGGGCAATAAAACCAAGGGCAGACAAACAAGGAAGAGAGCCAGGTGACAAAAACCTAAACCAAAATGTCAAAACGTTTTATGCAAATTTATTCTGGATCACCAACAGGACACAGACACGCCGGTAGCTGGGAATAATCCCAAGGAAAGATATTCGTGTAGCCTTTTCATGTATGGCGCAAACATATTTTAGCCAGAAAGACTTTTTTTGGTTTTTTATATAAAGCGTTTTTCAGTCTAAACCGTGCTACAGTAGCAGCTTCACCTACCTTTTTTTTTTTTTTTACATTTAAATATATCCTGCTATCAGACCAGCCTTGCTTAGGAAAACATCTTTATCACAGCTTTAACACAAGGGCAAAAACCCAGCAGTCTGCTTTTGGAAAGCGAACATGCAGCGTTTTGCCATTTACTTTTACTTTTGATGCATATTTATTGGCGTTACATTGCATGAACGTTTGGTTTAACCGTTTAAGAAAATCACACACGTACTCACCTGACCCACACACGACGAAGATAAAGAGGGCCAGGAGCCACGGACCCACTGACACTTTGTCATCAGCAGGGTTTTTCTGCAGAATAAACAAAATCAGTCAAGTCTTCATAACACAGGAGTGACAATACACTAAACAGATTAACCGATTTTTGGCAATACTTAGAAACCGGCATACAAGCAAGTACATTAAAGCCAAGGGTATACATTCAGTATAAAGCCAACAAGTAGTTCAGCAAAACCATTTCCCAAAGGGCCTCATATTTGCTTAATAACATACATTCACACTTATTAGTATGCAAGTAATACTATACCATCTTACCAAAACTACAGGCTTTAACACACTGCCATAATAATTAGTACATTAACAATAAGACAGCTAAGCTATACATACAGTTTGCATACTAACAAATATTATCCTTATTTCGCAAATACTTACAGCTATGTAAACAAACAAGCACACCACTAAACTAAACTAGTTAGCATGGACATGCCACTAAACTAGTTAGCATGGACATGCCACTAAACTAGTTAGCATGGACATGC
>JAOUQX010000035.1:12266054-12279952 GCA_028566295.1 Liobagrus marginatus
ATCTATCTATCTATCTATCTATCTATCTATCTATCTATCTATCTATCTATCTATCTATCTATCTATCTATCTATGGAATTGTTGCCAACTCTTGTACTAAATGTAATTGTTAAAAATGGCTGCAGAGGAATTAAATGAAACCTTAGACACATTGCTGTTAATGTAGTTAATTGTTTTCCTATAACACCATGACCGCATAATTACTGCTCACGTCTGTTACGCTTACAGCACCACATCATGCCGAGCTTTTACACGGAACACAAACTTATTTGTTCTTATTTGTTGAAATAATCTTGCGATGATCTGTGTATTCTAGTCTCTCTCTCTCTCTCTCTCTCTCTCTCTCTCTCTCTCTGTGCCTCTCTATGCCTGAGAGCACTACCACTCTTCCTCCTCCCATCACTGTGTGTGTGTGTGTGTGTGTGTGTGTGTGTCTTCAGGAAGCCTCTCACACTGCAGTGAAAAGCACTGCTGCACCCGGCCATGAACTGAAGGATGGTGCATCAGGAAAAATGTGTTTACCAGGTGAGACTCTTGCATTTAAACTGTATCTGATGGTTACAAATGATGTGTTCATGTGTATGGATAGTGCCATACGCTATGTGTGTATGGGAGGTGCCTCAGCTGGGTGCCATTACTATTTGTCCTTGGGTTTCTGTAATTATTCTATTGACTTCTGGAGACTATGAAGCTGATGGTGATTTCAGCATTTCAGATTGATCTGTGCTATAGGTGACACCAAATGGTAGCCCTTTTCTGACCTCATCCTCATTTACGTTAGCATCCGACTAGCTGTTAGCCGCTGAGTCAGCCAACGTACAAGAAAGCGTGACTTACTGGCGGTGTTACGTCACAGATCAGAAGCCGCTCCATAATTGTGTTTATTACAAAGCACGAAAAAAGGGTGTGGCCTGTCGGATTCTAGGAATGTCATACACATACATACACATGAGGTGTGATTCAGAGGTGTGTTTGTTTTGACTGTGAGTAACCTGGAAAAATTATTCAGTGACGCTCAAAGGCTTGGCCTGGGAACAGTTACAAAAAGTATAGACCTTACACATTGTACGTCATTCATGTGTTCAACTGGCTATAATTGGGGTCATCCATCCTGGGGAACCGTCTCTTTAAAACAGTTTGGAATAGCTTTTCCCTGCTGCCCAGTGGTGTGACCTCCCGAACTTTTAAAATATTGGAAACTTGGCAACAGTCATGATGATAATAATGATAATGAAGTTTCATTAGAATAAATAAAGTAATGAGTTTACTCTCATATCTGGCTTCTGATTGGTCGCAAGGTTTTGGACTGTTCCTGTAACAGCACCTCTGACTAGTCCATAACCCCTTTCCACTGACCCCCTTCCACTTGAATTGTGTCGTTGCTATGCTAGCATTCTCTCTCTTTGGTAACGCATGAGTTTATGTAACATGTAAGAAAGGAGTCAGTCAGTTTTATGGCTTTTAAGTTTTGGTGGAAAAGGAACCCCAGTATTTGCTAAGCTACAAACTAAATTCTATTATGGCTCGTTTGAGGTAAAAGGTTTAAATATCACACGATATGTTGATTACCCAACATAACAATTAAATCTGTTTACATTTCTACTTTGTAATGTGTCCAGGCTCAGAGGATTGAAAGGGAGTCCATCAGACAGAAACTGGCCCTCGGCAGTTTCTATGACGACGGACCGGTTTTCTTTTCCAGCAACAGCTGCCCGTCCACACGGTGTGTATCGCGTATGTGCTCGGATTATTTAATGTGTATCTGCTTTGAAAGCCCTCCTCTGTGTGTCTCGTAAATGGGCAGTTTGTCCTTTTTTACCATCCGTGCGTTCCCGCTAGTGCTGAACAATTTTGGAAAATAATTCATTGCAATTTTTTAAGCCAATATTGCGATTTAATATGCGATTATATTTTAAGCTTTGTATCTTGTGTACAAACACACTTTTATTAAACTATTATTATTAAACAAACTTTAAAATAATTTCCTGTAGGCCAGGCCTATGGTATGATGACAAATTAATTGGTATGAATGACATTTTTATTTAATACTTCAATTACAGTAGTAGGACGGCATGGTGGAAGAGCGGTTAGCACTCCTGCCTCATGGTCATGGGTTCGATTCCCGATTCCCAGGGTGTGTCTGTGTGGAGTTTGCATGTTCTATCAGTTCTTGCGTGGTTTTCCCTAGGTACGCCGGTTTCCTCCCGCCTCCGAACGCATGCGATGAATTGGCTACTCTAAATTGTCCATAGGAGTGAATGTGTGTGTGAACGGTTGTCTGTCTCTAAGTGTTAGTGCTGTGATTAACTGCTGATTGTACAGGATGTACCCCGCTCTAACTCACACACTAAGTTATCTGGGATAGACTCCAGCGCCCCCTAGACCCTGAACAGGATAAACGCTTGACTCACTTGACACATTTGTAGCTATCATACAGGACTTTTTGGTGTTTTTTAAAGTACTGAATCAGGTTAGTAGTGTTGCCTCGTGAGGTAGCAAGGCAGGTTCTGCCACCAGTACTCACACCCGACGTACTGTGTTCCTCTGTGTCAGGCTCTGTGGAGCCTGATGCCTTTGTATAAGTTAACAGGTCAAAGTACAGCGTTGCACGGCATGTTGTTGCTTCCTCCGAGTCTGCTGTGTGAAACCGCCGCCTTTGCGATTTAAAATTAGCATTTTGTCATATCACGATATGATTGCAACTGTGATTAACTGTTCAGCCCTAGTGCAAGCTGCAATAAAAATGCTGCCAGATTCCGTTTTCTTTTAATTAACTAATACCTACAGATAGAAAAAGAAAACCCATGGTTAATTTTTTTTTAATAATCGTTAAATCACGTATAAATAAATGTGTATGTCTTAAATGCATCTTTGACGATCATTCAATAATTGGTCCCTTTTTACCACAAGGGGGCATATTAGCGTTAGGTCGTCGATAATGATTTTAACGCGCTATTTAAAGACAACATATGTTGTTATTAAACGTAAACAGTCATGAGATATAAATAATAAATGTGTCTAAAACAGTTCCCATGTAACATCACAGTCTTATTAAACTTTTAAATAATTCATTCCTCGCCGGCGGTTCACCTCAATGGAATAGTCCGTTTCTGTGGAAACCTGCGTGGGAAAATTTAAGGGTAAGAAATGAACGCGATTCTGACGCGTTAGCATGTAGCTAACAGGAAATGGCGCATTTTGGCGGTTGGGCGTGGATATATTTTTTAAATGGTATTATTTTTGACTAATTATTATTAAGATTTCGTTAAAAAAGCACGACGTATATAACACAGTTGGATGGATTAAACATAGAAAAATCACATTGTCATTTATGTGTGCCTCTGGGCGAAATATTAAGAAAGTGTACAACGTTCTTAGAAACTGGCAACAGTTCACATTTGTACATGATTCCGTATATGATGTAGCTGTAGCATGAACTAAAGAACATTTCTCTTCCCAACAATATATGATTTAGTATAGAGAAATAACACAAAAAAAACCACCTGCTAATGAGACGTTTTGATCCTGCTTTAGGTTTCAGAATGGTGTAAACCTGCAGGTTTGCTTTGTGAATGACAGCAGCAGAGATAAGGACAGTGATGCCGAGGACAGCAGGACAGAGACGAGCCTCGACACACCCTTGTCTCCTGTGGTACCGGTGTTTTAAATACCTTTAAACACGGAACTTAGTTATGTTGGTTTTAATGACAAAAGGAATAATTAAGGAGCCAATGACTGACCTAAAAGTCAAAAACTAGTAGATTTTACTGGAATATACTGTAATATATTGGTTTGGTAAACAAGCTCGTAAACTAATGTGGGATGTACACGGTGTATAGATATAGATGCTTTTCTGGGAAGTCAAACAGGACTGCGGTTGTTCTGACAGTTTTCTGATGTACAGAGTAAGCAGAGCTCGTCTCTCTCGGACCGAGACATTTGCGAGGAAGAGGATGAGGAGGGGGAGTTTTTCCGGCTGCAGCGGCGGCTTGAAGAGGAAGCACGTGGGGCTCTGGCTCTCGCTCGGCCCATGGCACGCATGCAGGTGGAGGTGGAGAGGCATGTGCAGTTACACCGCAGGTCTCCTGTGGCTGATCTGGTCAGTCTCTCACATACACAAACTGTTTTACTATCTTAGTGAGGACACCCCATAGGCGTAATGGTTTTTATAGCGTACAAATTGTACAATCTATCCCCCTACCCTACTACCCTCTACTCTTAAACCTACACATCACACACACATTCAGCATTTATACACTTTTAATAGAAACATTGTTTAGTATGATTTTACAGTTATTTTACTTATGGGGACTCATGAAATGTCCTCATAAAACATGCTTATGTCATAATACCAGTGTAATACGCATGTCATTACACAAATTTGTGTCCTCATAAATTCATGAAAACAAGTACACACACACACATTCTTACTTTTGAGAATGAGATCTTGGAAGAACTGCTTGTAACGTCGATGTGAATCAGAACGGCAAAATCCCAAAGGAAATTCTGAATGAGAGAATTCGTCATATGCTTTTGACTCGTTTTCCTTCTCCAGAGAAACTGGAAACAATAGATGGTCACACCACCTACACACTTTTGCTTTCAGTTTTGAATGTCTTAACGGACAAGCTTTATGCATAAATAGCATAGATCGTTGAGATCAATTTCAATATAATATTAAGACGGATGATAACTGTTTCGATGGGGCGTTGTTGCAGTTGCCGCACATGCCACACATCAGTGAGAGTTTGATGAAGAGAAGCCTGAGGCCTATGGAAATGAGAGACATGAGCCTGGGTCAGTTACAGGTCATCACCAACGATCTCCATTCACAGACACAGGGTACGTTCATACAGCAAATTTCTCCAACAATACACTTACAAAGCTCGGTCTACAACGATAACGCGCGCTCCACGTTCTCAGGGCTGAACGAGGAGCTTGTGCAGCTGCTGCTCATGAGAGACGAGCTTTACGTGGAGCAGGACGCCATGCTGGTGGATGTGGAAGACCTAACCAGGTCAGATAGAGTTATTTCGTTTGTTATCGCGTATGATTTAGAGAAGCCACTCAAGTAAAGTACATTTTCTTTTCTTTTTCTCACAGTCAGCAGAAAAGAAAAGGTGCCTGCTCCCTGTGACCCTCCTGTGCAGTTCAAGAGCCGTTATGGTACTCGGCAACACACAGCTTACCTAGACGTGAACGCGTCTCTTTTCATGTGTTACTGAGTGTGTGAATGTGGATGTGTTCGGTGTCCGTCGGGATTAGCAATCTGTGGGGTGGGAAAAAAAATATAGAAATATAGATCTATAGAACATAGATCTCAATCAATCTGCATGCACTTACAGTCTACAGGGGCACCGTAAACAATACATAGACATACATACACCTATATATCAGTGTTGCTAGATATCGTAAAGCTGTATGAGAGAAATTTTCTGTTTAAAACAAAATATATTATAATTTCATGACTTTACTATGAAAATCCCATGAGAATGAAACGGAATAATGGAAATGATAGAACAGATGTAAGTATAGAATTCTGTCAATCTTGTTGTTCTGTAATTTATAGCTATAATTCTATAACGCTAGTATTATTCGTCCGGATCTGTAGCTGTCATTTTATTTTTTTATCGGTAAAGTTTTACGATGGATGAATTATAGATGTATATGCAGTTGTAGAATTGACACTGTTCTGTAATTGCAAATCTAATTCTAAAAGAAACCAGAGTTCAAACTGTAATCAATTGTGTTCGGTTTTGGCTATAATTCTCGGACACAAACACTATGAATCGTCGAATCCTATATTTCCAGCTAATATTTGATCAGTTTAGAATTGACCGTTTTAAAATTTTTATAATTGCTAGATTATTATTCTATTAATTACCCAATTGGAACCCAGTTTATAGAAGTGTTTAAATTTTGCCTCAAATTCTATTTTGTCTCAAGATTCCAAAACATTCCAAATCTGAAACAGGGTTAAGACATTACTCATACACGCCTTCCCTTCTAACCAATAAACAAAACAAAAAAAAAAACCAATAATGAAACGTTGACTTCTCCACAGAAATGTTTTGTATTAATCACGCTAACGTTGTCCCTCCTGTAACCATGTTGCCAAAACTACATGTTAATTTCCACTTAACGTTTAACCAAAGCAGTGTTTTGATTCTTTCGATGATATTAATCAACATTCACAATAATCATTAAAGATTGCATGAAATAGTTTTCATTGCCTTCAAGGTTTCCCAAAATGTAGCTAGAGCAAGAGAACATTCCATCGAAACAGGGTAAAGTGAGGACAGGAACAATAAACAAATAAATGACCAAACTATGGCTGCTATAAACGTTGGTGGAAAATATTGATGCTGTACATCATTGTCATACATTTTTGAAAAAAATACTTATTTTGTTCGTTACTTCGTTAAACTTTGCCAAATCTCACGAAAAATTATTAGCAACATTTCAGCATAGCTGAGGTTTTAACTGCCAACAGGTGAAATTGTAACTATAGGCCCAACCGGTTTTTCCCCCCAATTGGTAGCTACTACTAGACTACATTCCAAATAATAAAACTGTATATGCGATTAGCTAAAATAATAACACATAAAGGTGTTTGACTACAAGTCATACTGTGCATGATTGTGTACGTGATAACATACAACAATAAACAAATGACCAACAGATCATTAGTCAAAGCTGTACAAAGAACTGAATCTATTGGTAACTTTGTTTTTGAACTTTAATTGTTTCTTTTTTTCACCTGAGAAAGGAACTTCAGTTCTTAGTAAACTGTTTCAATCCAATAATTTACTCAAGTTTATTGCTCAAATTTAAAGTGTCATAAACTCTGATCTGTTTTTATTAGACGTTGTGAAACCTAGAGAGATCAATTTCCTTGCGGTGACAGAAATCTTTGTATGAAATTGAAATCAGAGTGCTTCCCAAAGGTCTGGAATCTGAGAAGATACGCTAACGTAATAAAAAAAAAAAAAAAAAAAGCCTTGCTCAATAAAAAAGCTTACTTGCAGAAATGTCACATGTCCAAGGTGGTTGTTATTAACAAATGTTAATATCCTTATTTTTGCTTTCATTAGAGCAACTATAACCTCGCCACGTCTGCTGTACCAGAAAACGTAAAAATGACACAAACTTTTCATTAGTTTAAAATATAAAAAAATTCCGTTTCTTATTTGTGTTAGATTATATCGAGAGCAGTTTCTTTTTTGCACAGGTATAATGCCCGTCATAAAAACTAGAGCACCCTTTTTTCACACCCAGTAGTTTAAAATGTTACATTGCATGGGGCATTTCTGACACTGTGATATGTATTATCAAGCAAAACATTACGGTTAGTAATGTACTTAGGGAAGCACAAAGCTACTGGATACACAGCTGAAATCATTTAGAACCATTGCTCACACAGCCGTGCTTAATATGAGTAATGAGCCCGTGCTGTCCGACAGGGGACGTCCCCGTGTGTCCTCAAATTCATGAAACATAGCTTAGTCATTTAGCAGAAATGTCATATTTCGATTGATATTGCTTTTTTGCCTTGTCACAGATGCGTTCTCTTTTAGTATGTGTATTGTACAGGGCCTTTGGTTATTTAAAAAACAACAACAACAATATTTGTCTGTTTTAATATTCTGCTGATTTTGATGTTTATTATTATGGCCACAATGTTCATGCATCATGTACTTGACTGCAATTTTTACGGTTAGACCGGGCAATATTCGATTTTTGAAAGGTGTTATTTACTCGACATCAGATTTGATGATTTCTGCTTAGTTTCCAGGTGTTGATTCATTCATTTACTGTAACACCAAGTCGTCACCAATGACACCAGCACAGCTGGCCAGAGTTTATCAGGCTGACAGTAGACGACAGTAATTCAGATCAAAGTTTATGACCGTGGTGAGCAGAAAAGGATTTCAGAATGGACAACACATCAAACCTTGAGGTGGCCAGGTTACGACAGCAGGACAATCTGTGTTCCTGTCAACTAAGGTTAAAGTGTGTAGTAAAGAACAACACAGATGCCGATACTTAGATACTATGCATTTATTCCCGAATTTTTTCAAATCTCACACAAGTTAAACATTGCTGAAAATTGGCCCTACTTTTTTGTGACGTAGTTAAATAAGAAAAATGTAGCAAAATTGAAATAAACTGTTGTTCGGAGTGCTTTTGAGGCCCAAAACAGGAAGTGGTTTATCTGGTGTACCTGCACATGCGTATTCAAGTGTCAAGCAAGTAATAATGTTAATTCCCTCCTTCTCACTCCTGTGTAATTCAGTGGAAATTACATCCATAAAATCCTGTGAGTGTATATGTGTAAGTTTGAACGAGACAGTTTGATTTGTAATAATAATGATATCAACACGGTATAAGATGGAAAGCACCACATGACATGTAAACATGTGTGTATGTGTGTGTATATATACATGGGGTGAAAGAAAAGATGACATCAGATTTAAGACTCACCTGCAGGCATGTTTAATAGCATCTATCAAGGTAAGTAGCATAGGGCTACTAATAGTTAATAGATTAATATTAAGCTTTTGCTATAGTGTCAAATATCTACATTCTGTTTCATAATTGCTGTATGTAAAATCAAATGGTAGAAATTCTGCTTGTTTCTATTCATTTTCATCTTCATTGCTTATTTTCTTAGAAGTAATATTCACACTTTCTTTCATTGCTTCTTTCTTCAGTTCTTTCTATTGTAAAAAATGAATGCCATGGCGTCACGTTCTTTCTTTTCGTTTTATATACGTCATTGCACATGAAATAAGGTGGCCCTAAGGTTTAATTTTGAAATTGAATGCAATCACATTAACACTATTTTCCCCTCCCTTTTTAAAAAAAAAAACTAATTTATTAACTTCACTTTTTTATTTACATATTTACCTATTCGCTTGTTTATTTATCCACTTTATTTTTTATTTCTTGTTTGCTTACTTTATTATTTACTTTATTTAATTTATTTACACATCTATTTTGCGTTAATATTACAGTACTTATATTTTCACCATTTACTGATTTATCCTTTTACTTTATAATTAAATGATTTCTTATCTACTAACTTCTTTCATATTGAATGATTAGGTTTATTGTTTATTTTTTTAACTTATATGGTTTCTTCATTTTTATAATTGTTTATTTACAAAATGTTTTGTTGAAATCTCGGCAGTATTTTTGCTGTTACTTCTATCTGCCGCGTGCACGGCCGGGCCCGCTGGAACGCGCAGTGTACCCGTACAGTTCTCCGGGGCCGCGTGCCTGGACCTGGGTCGCGCGCTTCTGCGAAACGTGACGGATGCGCTCGAGAGCGTACGTAACTATAACGTTCAGGCGGGGGGGGGGGTCGATCAGCGCGAGCATGGTATTAAAATCCAGCGTGTTTGTGGTTTTCGATGCAGTATCAACTGTTCAGAGGATTAAACTGCACGGAGCAGAGCGCTGAGCTCAGAGTCAGCACGAGGACGCTGTCCGCGTGCACGCCGATGGTGAGACGACTCACTATTCCGTGTGTCCCAACCATTATATTTCGTATTTTTATACAGCTATTTAATTTTTTTTTTATAAATATATATAACAGAAAAATAAATGTCACTTAAATACTTACCAATTCAATTTTAATAATATGGAAATAAAGTGTATTTCTGAAGCAGAGTGATGTACTTAGCACACGGTGTTTTTACCGTAATGACGTTCATAAACTCATTCGCGAGAAAAAAAAAACTTCCTTTCTTCTCTTCATCCAACAGAACTCCATCTGCTTGGAAGGCCCTGACTTCACCTTCGACCAGGTACTCTCCTCACCTTTCAAATGAAACTTAATCATGAAATTAAAACGAACTAAAATTAAACTCAAATTAATGCTCGTGTTTGTGCCAATGTTAAACTGAGCCACGTCATATTACATGAAGCATAACAGTCCGGTTTTTTACACACAACAGGGCGACTGTCTGCAGAGTGTTCTGGAAGATCTCCGATATTACTGGGCAATGTTTCATTCTTACCGCGAACCAGATCGAATCCTGGACCAGTCGGTGGTAAGAAACATAGAGAACTTAATGCAGGTAAGGAGCTAAACATGCTACAATGCTGCTTATGACAGTTAGCAACACAGCAACTGTCAATATACTGTTAATATTCATTTTTTTTATTAATATTCAGCTAGTAAATGTAAATATCTGCCGCTACTTGATTAGTTGCGAGCTAACTGCAGGAGTGTTTTATAGTGTCGCTAGCGAGACCCCTATTGTTTTTGTTCCCGAAGTGACGTCATTTTTTATTTTCCTCTCCTCTGTATGTCAAGCTGAAGTACTGATTATTCTAAGCAAAAAGTTACGAAATTTGGCACGCCACAAAAACACAATATGAAATGATAACATTCCAACTTTGAGGTTTCTAGGTCCAACGAGTGAAACGTTATTTAATATAAAAAATTGGAAATAATGAAATAAAACCACTTGACTATTAAACTCCACTGTGTGGTTGCAGTGTCACCTCGGCAACTTAAGGTAAACAGTAGCGGTCCAGTGTATAAATCAAGTATGCATTTTGTCTACAATGCGCTATAAACGTTAAAGAATAACTAGTAAGACGGTAGGATAAAATTGACACGTTATTCCGTTTAGTTATGACGCGTATTTAACGTGTACGTTTATTTAGTACTTCCGTTACGAACCGGCATTAATTTCAACGGAAGGGTCCTTTAACGCATACGGAAGCATTTCCGTATGCATTTCGTTCAGCACGCTTCAGTTCCTCTGTGTATAAATCGAGTATACATTTTGTCTACAACGCTATAAACGTTAACAAATAACCAGTAAGACGGTAGGATAAAATGAACACATTCCGTTTAGTTATGACGTGTATTTAACGTGTATATAACATTTATTTATCGTATACCTTTATTTAGTACTTACAATACGAACTGTTTTCAGCTACTTCAACGGAATGGTCCTTTCACGCGTCGGATAAAAGCTACAATGTTGTTTATAACGCTACGACAGATCACATGGATACCCGAGAGAAATATCTTAAAATGCTTAACGTTAAAAACGTTTAACATGGTTTAATGTATCTATACAATGTTTTGTACTTGTATTGTATGAATATTGTATTAAAGGTATAACCTAATGTAACCTAATTAAAGGTAGTTAGTGGTATATATATATATATGTGTGTGTGTATGTATGTATATTTTTTTTAGTTGTTTTTAGTGCCAAGCTATTTAAATTTTAATTAAAGTTACTGGTTTGGAAATTTAAACAAGAAAGCCAGTTTGTATGTTGTGTTGGGGAAAAAACGAAATGGCCCATAACACTGACCTGAAATAAACAGAAGTGTTGTTTGATGACACCAGATAAAAGTTACCTCTGAATTGTTAGCTCGCTAGCTATCTTAGCTAAGAGGTTTTTTTTTTCAACGGAAACATAAGCTGAGTCGATCAGTTACAACTTTTATTTGCATTTAAGATTGAAATATTTTAGTCTAAACAAAATTACTTGTTTGTGTGATGTTTTGAGGAACACTTTTTATTAAATAAATAACATGTTAATTTTGTTCCAGAGCTGCTTTTCTGCCCCGTTGCTGCTGGACGGTTCTCCGTTTCAGGTAACTCCGAAAATACAGTGTGACATTTATGTTTACAAATATGTACCAAATTTTATTTATAATCTGCGTTTCCGGGTTATACAAATATACTTTTTTTTAAGTATTATAATTGTTTTAATTATTTAAAAACTTGATTACATTTCATATGCTGGCACGGTGGCAGAGTGGTTAGCCTACCTCATAGCAAAAAGGCCCGGGTGAGCACGGGTGTTTCTCTGTGGATTTTCTCTACGCGGGTTTTCCCCGGGTACTCCGGTTTCCTCCTGCCTCCAAACACATGTGATTGTACATAGGTGAATGTGGTACTCTAAATTGTCCCTAGGAATGAGTGTGTGTGTGAATGGTTGTCTGTCTCTAAGTGTTAGTCCTGTGATTAACTGCTGATTGTACAGGATGTACCTCGCCCTAACTCACACACTAAGTTATCTGGGATAGACTCCAGCGCCCCCACGACCCTGAACAGGATAAACACTAGATAATGAATGGATGCGCATATGCTGGCTTCTTATTGGTCAGAAAGCATTGATGCATTTTCTCGTAACGATGTTAGGTTAATGTGCTCGTTCCACTACATCATAGTTTCTATGTTAATAGTTCATATTAGGAAATGAATCGAACGGATTGTAAAAAGAGTGTAATTGTTGAAATGATGATGATAGTGTTTCTCTGTGGGGATCATCAGTATCAGAGATTAAGCTGTAATTAATTAAAATGTTCGCTGTGAGTTTGCTGAGCTGAATACAACTGTTTATAGCTGTTATGACATCAGTAAACATAATTCTAATTGAATAAAAAGCATCACGCCATCCTTCAATAAATTGTACTAGTTGACCAGTGATGTGGTGTACTCCTGCTACATCGCCAGAGCAAATCTAACGATCTGATTTGCTCACCAGATCTCTGTGGAAGCCATAAACTCATTCGAGAGGCGCCTGAATCTTTGCAAAGTCCTGAAAGGCTTTCAGATCCGCACTGTCACCATCAACCGAGTGCTAAACTACATCGGCAGCTCCTCGCATATCTGGTCATAATTAAGCTTATTATAGAATTTCGCAGACACATCCAAGTAAACCCGAATTGTTTGTGTTATTATTTAACATTTTGTTTGTTATTTAAACATATTTAGTGCATGTATTTATAAGTTAATTTTATGTTGTGGTCTTCCAGATGATGCGTTTTCTCAATTAAATATGCTGCAGCTAATAATATGAATTGTTTACTGTTTTCTTTTGTTGGTTATAAAGAATAAAAACAGTTGTCAGATCAAATTATATTTAATATTTGATGTCTTAATCAGTTTTAATAATCCATTAACTAATCATAGATAGATAGATAGATAGATAGATAGATAGATAGATAGATAGATAGATAGATAGATAGTATATAGGGTAAAATTAATCATTTATGTACGAACATGTTTCATTTTGTGATAACATTCAGAATGGTAACATGAATTCAAGTATGTAAATCGCTTCATTGAATTTTATTTTCGTTCTAAATACAAAACAGAAAACTCGATTTTGAAACACGTCATATGCAAAGCGTCGCCAGCACCGTTTTGCACGCGCTGGTGTAATCCCAAACGACTTTATTCTGACTCGATATACTAGTGCACTATATTGAATGGCGCTTACGCCCTACCTAGTGCACTAAAAATACTACGGAGATGTGTTTGGAATGCGGCACACAAATAGGATGTCCGGCAGTCAAATTTTCCTCCGGCGTCGAAAGCGAGACTAGGAGCGAGCGAGGGCTAGGGGTTAATGCTAACGCGTAAATAAATAAATAAAAACATGCAGTCGTTTTTAATTAATGCCGCTTTGCTTTTATTTTTCTTCGCGGCGAATTTTGGAAGAGTTTCTGCGGAGGGAGATGGGAAAGGTACAGTATGACGCTTATAATATAAGGCTAGCTAACGTTAGCCAAGTAAATTGGTCAGTTTGCTAGCGACGCTAGTTAGCATAAATGTTTACGTGCTAAAGTGTTACCGGCTTTATAATGCAGCTTGTAAACGTTTTCCCCCCTGATAAAGCTGTATAAAAACCCTTTGAAATGCACCTTAAATTAAGTAGTTAGCATAAAATTAATCACACATTCTCTCTCTCTCTCTCTCTCTCTCTCTCTCTCTCTCTCTCTCTCTCTCTCTATATATATATATATTACACACACACTACCGGTCAAAAGTTTTAGAACGCCTCCATTTTCCGGTTTTTATTGAAATTTACGCAGTTTAATGTCTCAATGTACTCTGAAATTAAAGCATAGAACAA
>JAOUQX010000035.1:12331557-12343512 GCA_028566295.1 Liobagrus marginatus
TTAGGGTTAGGCGCACTATTTAGGGTTAGGCGCACTATTTAGGGTTAGGCGCACTATTTAGAGGGATCGTTTCATGTTGTTCTTTTTTAATCTTCAGCTTTTACTAATTTCACACACTCTCGCCCATGCTGCTTTGTCTCTCATCACTGTTCATTGTCTTCTATCAGTCTCACTTTCTCACCATCTCACTGATCCTCTCTCTTGCTCTAAAAAACAACTCTGTACAGTGCCTGATGTACTGGTGTCTCCGTGTCCGATTAAAGTAAACTGGGCTCACGTGACTGTGGGCACTTCCTGCACGGGCGCAGTCAGGTTCACCACCTCCCTCGTGATCTCCACTTTGCGCACACTGCCGAAAAAATCGGTGATCAGGACGCTGCCGGGGTCTCGCAGGAACAGGTCGGTACGGTGGCCCGGAGTGGACACGCACTGGCTCGGTGGACACACCTTAAACTGGGGGAGAGGAAACTCTGTTTTACACAATGACACTTCAAGTTCACAAATATGGGATAAAACACAGAAGAAATATTATTATTTTAGATTTTCTAGACTTGTAGAAAGGTGTTTGACGTGTGTATTTGAAACACAAATCTTTTTTTATAATTATTATATAATCAATTAATTGTTGTTGCAGCGCTGTTGTTTTATTTATAGATAGGTTTCAACCGAAATGGAATTTTGTTATATTCCGGTCCTCATAAAGTTGTATATGTAAAATGATATTAATTAAAAAATGTGTATTATTCTGCAATTATTTTGCAGCAAAACTTGTGTTTTGAGCGACGTGTTCGTGTTGAAGCGAAGTGAAACACTAACTAAATGAAAAGCCAGAACCCCCACAGTGAGGAACGGGTGGATGAGTAGCTGCTGGAGCGCTGAGAGAAAACGCTTTCAAAGGGCTTGACCTACACGTGCATTCGGCAGTCTGATTGAACTGACCACCTTTATTTATCTCCTTACTGCAGATGCTGAATCCGACAGACAACATCAACATCCTGCGCAGTTCGTCAGGACCAGGGCCATAATTTAATTTCATTAAATCTGAATGACTGAATTTATATTAATGACACATTCCACTGTTTGCACATTTTAATGTAGCTATTTTTACTTTAATTACTAACTTAAGTATATTTCCCCACCTGTACTTAATGTCATTGACTCAATTTTCCCGTTTCTTTCTCTCACAAACACTGGCGGAATGAGTAGTCATTCATTCAAGCCTGTAGTTAAAGTACTTTAAAACCACATTCCTGTCACCTTACTTACAACTGATTTTCGATGTATTAACTACTCTAATTTTCATTCAGACCTTCATTACAATTCAACCCAAATAATTGACTTAAAATTCAAATCATTTAAATTAAAACGAGTTTAATTCGTTGTCAAGCCCTGTTAATGACACGGCGCGTTCGATTCTTGGGATTAAAACCGTTAACCTTTAAACCTTTTTAGTTACAACTTTAATACACGTTTATTACAACTTGGGAGTTTTGTTAAGTGTAATTACTGATTTGCTACATTTTTCTAAGATTTTGAGGGGGTAGAAAGTTTCTCATCAAATAAGTCATCCCCCCAGCCAAAAACCCTCACCAGATCGTTCATGTTGGTCTGACTGGCAGGATGGATGTCTTCCAGAAACTCCAGTAGGTAGAAGGTGTATCTGTCCATCAGATGGACTCCGATGGCGAGGTCGGGCTGATGCTGAAAGTCACATACAGAGACACATTTAATAAAAATAATTTTTTATTAAAAAAAATAATAAAAAGTCTAAAATTTTATTTTAACCCCCTTAAACACATCTCAAGTTACAACGACACATTTTACTTTTGTTCATTTCATACTTAATTATTGGCCCCTACCTCCCCTTTGTGGCAGTTTTCATGCTAATTAAAATCGGTCGCGTCAACAAAGTCTCGAACCCGGTCATTAACATTTAATACAATAATTAAAGGGAAAAACGATCAGCTGAATAACTAAGAACCACCATTGTAAACGAAGCCATCTTTAAATCATTACTGATGCAGCAAGTTTGAGTGAAACATCATTTAACTAGATAATAAATCTCAAGTGTGTGTACTGATCGTGTTTCAGGTGACTGATGCTCTAGCAATACACCAGTTTATGAATATTAAATAATATTCCTTCCAAAAACTACATGAACACGCATAAAAAAGAATAAGGCCTTGTTTAAGACACTGAGATCCGGTGTAATTGACGGCGGGAGTAAAAACTTTTGCTTAGTGGCTACGTAAGCAATTAAACACATAATTCATGTGCTGCAACAGAAAAATAAAGGGGTAGCATGATGACGCGGGGTGATATGAGGGTTGAAGTGGATTTTTTTATTTATTACTCAACATGATCGTTTTTTAGACTTTGTTCTAATCCTGAACCGGTACAGAAACCGACGTGGGGACGATAAACGTGTCGCGCACTCACTGAAAGCGAATCCTCTCCCACTTGGCTGCTGGCCAGAGCCATGATGTTTGGCGAGTAAAACCTCTCGTACATGGACGCGCCCTGGCAGGTGTCGATTATAAAAAGCAGCTCGTTATACCTGTGAAGAACAAAAATGGGTCGATTTGCTGCTGATGTCCCAGTCGCGTGAAAATAAATAAATAAAGAAAGAAATTATTATACTTTTTTTTTTTAAAAGAACTTTTTGCCGTGTCATGTCACCCAACACACAGCTTTAACGTCGCTGTTAACAGATCGGTTTTAATGCACTCAGCTGGGTGGGAAGGTCAATTCCAGGTGTGTGTCACACTTGTACTGGGTTTGTAATGATCTCTTCATGGGGAATGAGCTCTGAATTTTTCCCTGAACATTGCTGTTGGTAAAGTTTTCTATTACTTGTTTAGGTGCCGAGCTCCAGGCCACTTTGGGGACAAAATCATGTGAATGATTAAATATATGGATGATTTTTTAAATTTAGGCAGTCTCTTGACTGATCCTTGATTTGGATGCGTGTCCTAGTGCTGCGCGCGCACACACACACACACACAGCTCTGAATAAATTACAGGATAATTAAATCCAATGTAAACTCTTTTGGCTTTTTTTTGTTGTTTTTTTTGTTTTGTTTTTTAAGTTGGCCCAAATACCCACAGCGCGTTCGCTGTACAGTGCTGTGTGTCTACAGCTCGGTTTACTGTTTTTCTAACTGAAATCAACATTCACCTTCGCTTCTGCCACATCTGCTCGAAAGCGTCGGCTAGCTCCACGTTACTGATCTCCTCAGAGTCCTGAAACTTCAGGAAGCCGTTCCCGCCATGACCTGTCCCAAAACGCAGGCCGCACGTCAGCCCTGCGGCAGAAAACTGTTTTTGTTTTTTTGTTTTTTAATGGTTTTTATTTGTGTTACCTGTGAGGTAGATGAGGATGTTGCTGCGGTCGTCGCTCAGTAAGCGCTTGGAGCGAGGCGTGCTCGCCGGGAGTCGCCCGGTCAGCACTCGCAGGAAATTCTCCACCGTCACCTTAACAACACAAAAATATATAGAGGATTTTTTAAGTTGACAAAAAAAAAATTAAGAGAATTATAATAGTAGCGTTAATACGGAAGCTATAGTACTGTAATTTAAAAAAAAAACTACTGAGTAATTGTGTTTTATACATTTACATCTTTATTTAATGTTAAAAACCTACCATGACACGACTCAATCCCTGTTATCACTTATGTTACAGCAGCTACACACTTGTGACACTAAACACTAAAAACTTTCTTTTCAGCAAGCCGTTATCATAGAAACGGTAAACCTGCGTTGAATAATACGGAAAAACCGTACGGCTTTAAGGTCCATAAACAGGCCCCGCCCACCTCATATCCGCGGTAATCCACCTCCACGTCGTCTCCGTAGACGTTCAGCTCCATGTTCTTGTGGCTGAACACTGTAGCAGGTTTGGGGTTTCTGTGGTTGCAGGCCATGTCGTCGGCTAACATCAGAACAATGTGACTAAAGCAGGAAAATAGCATGAAAAGTGGGGAAAGATCCAAACACTTTGTGATTAGAACTCAAGCAACGTCATCAGGTGTCAGGGCACCGACCTGTCTGGGATGCCCAGTCTCTTCACACTCCTGTACACCGACAGCACGTTGGCAACATGCCGATAGTTAAACCAGAATCTCGACGTGCAAACCTGCAGGCAAGCGTTACACACTCATTACTCTTATAAGCTTCATGTGGTTAATGAGTTGTGATGTGATGTGATGTGATGAATGGTCTCACCAGCACTGCCCAGTTGTTCGTGTGACCGCTGCTGAAGAACTGCGTGGCTTTTGTCTGGAAAACAAATTGACAATTTATTAGAATAAAACAATCACCTGTTCTGTTCTGAAGCTGTTCGCCTTTCTTTTCTTTATATAAAGAATCAATTCTGAATCAAAGTGCCCACTGAATTCACAAAAAGAGCTTACTGCTAAAAAAATTATATTTATATCTAAACGTGTCTTATTTCATCCCTGCGAGGAAAAAAAATTTTTTTTCAAAAGAAATTTTTTTTGTCCACTGAATTCGTGAGCATACTTCTAAAAAAAAGTATTATTTATATCTAAACGTGTCGTATTTTATACCTGAGAGAGAAAAAAATCTTTTTTCAAAAGAAAAAAAAATCTTTTTTTTCTTATCAGATTTCCAGGTCATTCACAAACGAGTCGACTCTTTGAACCGATTCTTTAACGTCACTGAAGTCGTTGACTGTGTTCCAATAACAGCAGGATAGCTAGTGTTTTATTCAGAACACATTTAAATGTTCAATATTTTTTAAATACTTTGAAGCAGAGGAAGTGGAAAAGTTATGTTAAAATTAAAATATAAAGCCCGTAAATGTGCATGTAGTTTTTGTTTGTCTGATTTCAAAATGGCGCCGTGCTGCCATACTACTCTAGCGTACTAGACGGTCTAATTAGCGCGTTAGCTAATACATCTTGAGGTATAAAACGACCTAGCCTACGAAACCTAGTGAAGACAAATAATAGAAAACTCTTCTCTGATTTGTTCTATTACCGAACCATTATCGTTGTCGCAAATAAATTATTTTAACACTGAGGCGAACCTCACAAGGCATAATCCCAAATTACTCTGACCCCAGTGTTCAAATTTGTATGCTGGGATATGTGGAATCAAAGAATTTCACTGTATGATGTGCATGTGACCAATAAACCTAACTTTAAACTTTACTCCGATATGCACAAGATTAGTACGCACGAGACGCTAGTTTGCCCTCTATATAGGTTACCTACGACGGAAACACCTCGCAATTTGAAATTAGCACGCGCCCAGTGATGTTATTAATGAAAGCCAACTGGCACAGCGACGCTAGCAAAGCAGTCTTGTGATGTTTTTATTTTTGTGCTATTCGCTATTATTATTGTTGTTGTTTTATAAATGACGTGTAAAAGACTTACCTCAACATTATTGCTGTGTGCGACTGACAAAATTACTATACAATTTATAAAAGCGTATAATGTTATAAATACGAAAGTTGTCATTTCGGTTAACCCAGAGGAGAGCTTTGACAATTCGCCGTTTAAACCCGGAAGCTAGTAAACAAAAGTTGATTCATAAAGGACATGTCTTCAAAATTAAAGTCAACACCCAACGCTGTGACATTAAATGCAGAAATACGGCAGCGCTATTTTCCCATTCTATTATATACTTTTTATGATAATAACATAAATACAGCACAAAATCAGCTATCAAAGTAAAACAACGATTCACGTAAAAAACTCATCAAAAAGAATTAATTCGAATTGTAATTTTTCCATATTGTCATGTTGACGTAACGTGAAAGAATTAAGGGATAAAAGTATCCACTTTTCTGAATCTTATATCGGAAAAGGGTATACAGTATTTTGGCTGTCAGTGCAATACATAACTGCAGTAATACATGTAAACAATTGTTTTTTAAATGTTATAAATACATCGGCAAGGTATAAATACATGCGTTATATCAAATAGATATCTATGAAATTAACTGCAACAACACATTTTAAAAAAGAACACATTCGACACATTAATAACCCATTGCGCGCGCTCCCGATGTCTGGCACTGCGCCAGGCGCGCTTTGATTTCTAATACCCGACTGCCGCTCGCGCGATGTCTAAAAAGATACAGATGTTGCCAGGTTGACAGAAAGACAGCGTTAACTCTTCAACGTATACGCTGTCAAATAGAAAATAGGTAAGCGTCCGCGGATTTATAATAGAAACGCGAGTCCGGGTCGTTTAAAACGTAGGTTACCAGACAATATATATCTATATATAAATATATTTAAAAACGTGTTATTGTAGCTGAAGTTTGAAACTAACTTGGCAACCCGACTCGTGAAAAAGCGGTGTGTCGGCGTTCGCCAACTTCCACGCTTGCTGCTGAGTGGAGGGGGTTTGGTGGGAGCCAGCATGTCACACACACGAGCAGATCTGTAGAGAATCCGATCAAACTGAAGCAGAGAAACGGCGAACGATCGTTGTTTTTGTGTGTGTGTGTGCGCGCGCGCTTTGTTTATTCTTTTTTTGTTGTTGTTTCACATTTGATTTCCAGCGCGCGCTCCAGCAACAGACATGAACGTGAATGAAGCCAAGGAGTATCTCTCCAGGAGAGAAATACCTCAGCTAATGGAGGTAAGACTGTTTCACACCAAAAGATTCCATCTCTTTATCCTGCTGTCAACATTTCTGAACAGAACATAAACTTGCTCAAAAGGTTCCTGTCAGTATTATTATTATTATTATTATTGTTCAACAGTCGATTCATTCCTGTGCCATTATTATTTTTTCACTATGCACATTTCGATACGAATCTGATGTGCTGGAATGCTCACACTTCTTTCAGCTTCTTGAATCTCACCATCATCACCATCATCTACTTCTTCTTCATCATCATCGTCATCATGAAGCGTCTAAAGACTTGACTTCATAAAAACAAAATTTTGGCACAAATTAAAACGATTCAGATCTCAAAGGGGACGTCCTGGGGGGAAAAGTGGGGACTATAAGACCAAAAACATCTATGGTGGTTGCTATGAAGGGCAGGATGTACCTCATGTTTACGCAGCTTCAGAGACACCTGAACTGAGTACATGACTCGGCTCAGGTGTTTCAAGGGAAACATGGTGGTGGTGTAGCAGTCCAACACCATAACCACTGAGCTACCACTTCCTCTAAATGTGCCTCATAACATCAAAGGCATCTATGGTGGTACATGTGATGTAGCACATCAGGGGAAAAAAACTGGTGGTGCGCAATTTTTTTAACAAACATATTTATGACCGTAGCGTCCAATTTGGGTCGCTACCTTTGTTCTCCAGAGACAAGATGCAGTGCATGATCCGATCTATTTCTAATGGTTGAACAGAAGATGCGGTCATGTACTATTCCCAATTTGATCCCATGTACTTTCAATTTTCTAGTCCTAATCTAACCCTAATAATAACCAGATTGTGTTATTATTACAAAAAATGATGACCACAAAATCAGCAGGTCACTGGTGAAATGTTTACCTTCAAGATGACCTATTGCGGAATTCAATAAGGTACTGGTATTCGTTTCTTTTTATTGAGTTGTTGTTGTTATAGGTCGGTGAAACCGCATTGAGTCCAGCACAGTTCCCTGTTCAGATACGACGAACACACCCTTGTAGACTGTAGAACTCCTTCCACACCGTGTACCACCATACAGTTCCTTTGTTCTTGAAGTTCTGCATGGCCCCAAAGAGTTGTAGACCTCCACTGTTTCGAGGATTCTTATAGCACAAATCCTCTGGAGAAAACCCGAGGAGCCTCTAGAATCCATTTCCCACGCGTCTAACCAATTTTTTTACTTGTTCCTGAAGCATGAAGCTCCACATGGTCTAAAAAACCCACAGCTGGTGATCTCTAGTCATGACATTTCTTTTTTTGCAAATCGCTTTAACAAGTTAAGTTGTGCCCTCTTCAGAGTTTGCTGACGGGACTGATGTATTACCGGCCGGATGATCCCATCGAGTACATGGAGTCGTGCCTGAAGAAGGCACGGGAGCTCGGTGGAACTGAGAGAGTGAGGTGGGACACTTTCGTAGGACAGGAGAAGAAGTCCCTGCCACCTCTCAACGGAGGTCAATCGCGACGGTCTTTCTTCCGCAACGGTCGGTAAACAATGCAGTGACACCTTGCTGTAGTTTGGTGTCAAAATCAGTGAGGCAGAATATTAGTTAGCACTTAACTAGATATGTTCTTAAACAGTCCGATGTCTTTTACCGTAATGTCCTCTAACAGAGGAGTTATCATGAGATCAATGGGATTAGAGCGACACAAAAGCACAGAAAAGGTTTTAATTCTGGGTCCAGACACGGCCGTGGCTTACGTTTTCATCTCTGGCGTTTGGCAGACGTCCTTATCCACATTGACTCCCATGTATTTCTGCTTTTCATCCAACTGTGCATTTGAGGGTTAATGGTCTTGCTCAGGGGCCCAGTAGAGGTAACTTGGTGGTGCTGGCAATTGAGTCCATGATCAATTTACAAACACAGACAGCAGCCGGGTCAAAAAAAATCCGATTAGTTTTGCAGTAGTGCTACAACAAACCTATAGATTTCTCAATGGTGTGTTTGCTTTGCAAATCAAATAAACGATTTCAATTGGAGATAGACACTGAGATACAGTAATTGTATTGCGAGCTCCATGTGGCAGTGTGCGCTGGAGCTTTGTTGGGTTTCTTTCACTACCGCTTTTAAATCCATGTGACCACAAACAGTAAGGACCACTGTATTTGATTTCGGCGTATAACGAATATTTATATATATACACATACACACCTGTTTAGCATCACACGACTAGCACAGCTAAATCATCACGTTTACCCCGAAACTTCACCCACCCAGGTTTATTATACGCCGAAATCAAAAACAGTGGTCCTTACTGTTTGTGGTCACATTGATTTAAAATCAGTGGAAGTAAAAAAAAAAAAAATATATATATATATATATATATATGCAGTATATTACTTCCACATGAGCGTTTCCTGGTGAACACATGATTTTTGTCTTTCAGTGTTACCGGATAGGTATGAGCGCCTGCCTCCCATCCACCAGTTCTCCATCGAGAGTGACTCGGATTTGTCTGAAACCGCAGAGCTGATCGAAGAGTACGAGGTGTTCGACCCGTCCAGACCACGGCCCCAGGTCATCCTCATCATCGGTGAGTGAAAATTCAAATCTGCGAAGTGCCACATTTGACTGTGGATTTCAAACACCAATAGGAAATCTTGAACAAATGTTTGCGTTAGCCTCATGCTAACATCGGTCAGTTGTCATTTTGAAAATTCTACTAACATAAATAATAAACCACCAGGTGGCCCAGGCAGCGGGAAAGGCACGCAGAGCCTAAAGATTGCGGAGCGCTACGGCTTTGAGTACGTCTCCGTGGGTGAACTGCTGCGAAAGAAAATGATCCACAATGCAACCAGCAACAGGAAGTGGAGCCTGATCGCACGCATTATTACTAACGGCGAACTGGCACCTCAGGTAACCGTGTTTGTTTGTTAGCAAAGCCTGCTCGGGCTAGTCAGGAGGAATGTGCTAATTAAAAGGACAACATTCCTCAATTGGTGAATGTAGGACATTTTTCAGACATATCCCTGAGACACCGGTGCAGTGCTTAATTAGCAAATGGACAAGATTTGACCGACGAGGAAACGGTCTGTCCCGAGGTTAATAGAGAAAGCGAAAGACATTTCGATGCTAATTGTATTACAAGTTACTCGTCTTTCTTTTTTCATCCTCGAACATGTTGCTGGTTTGCTTTTTTTTTTTTTTTTTTTTCACGTATAAAGCCATTTAGATATTTAAATCTATGGGTTATCAGGTCCGCTTTGTTTTGAATAAAATTTCTAAGCTAAAGGAATTAAGGTGGTTAAGCTAAAACTAGCAGCTTAGCATTGTTTCGAACAAACAAAACCTGACTTGGTTTTTGGTTACATAGAATTTTACACTGAAAATAAAGAAATATTTTTATGTGTATATACCTGTTTTCTTAGCTCTCGATAGCTGGCCTTTACAAAGAACTTTGTGGAGAAAAAATAGTTTTATGCTAAATTTAATCACCGACCTGTTCATCATTCTGTGGTCTCTTTTATTCGTCACCAAACTGAAAAAAGGTGACTGACGGAACGTGGGTTACCGCCAGATGTGTAATCGCGCTGTAATTTTAGACGCGCGGTATATGATTTTTAAATTATTTTTTTCTCTTACTGACATTTCTCTCAGACGTGTTGGAAAATCAATGTTTCTGACCAATTGTCCAGTTTCGGCCATCGCTATGCTTTTACGGAGTACAAAAATCTTACCTGCTGTGTGCTAGTTTGATGAACTTATCGCCTCAGCCAGTAGCTAGTCTCTGTTGCCTAGCAACAATATTTACCTCATGTATCAAGCAAGATGTATAAGAAAATGCTATTAGACTAGAGTGAGCCAGACCAAACCGGTTTAAACTGGCGAGAACTGACCTGGTACTGCCTTTGCTTGTTTCAAGTCAATCTGTATTTTGATTTTTATTAAAAGAGTTAATATTATGGTGTTTTCAGTTCTGATTTAGGGACATTTCTCACCCTGTATAACGTCTGCCGTTTTGAGCCCCTAATAAGTTTTAGCTAGCTAGCTTTGTAGCTATAGTAAAATGCTCTCCGGGGCCAAGGATTGCTAACAAGTTAGCCATTTAGATGAGATGGGTGTTTTAAATTCATCCTGATGAAATCGGCGAGTGTAAATAAGAATCGCAAAATATGTTCGTGATCTCAATGTGGTACCATTTGTAATAATCCGAGGTCAAACTGGTCACTAACGCCATGTTTGCGTCATACGGGGACACTTTTTTTCTGTGTGAAATCCTGCGAGTTCCACATGATTACGTTTGTTCCAAAGCCCAGACTACATCTGTAGCTGAGTTTGTTTATATGGGAAGTGGGAAGGGGGGGTCATTAACCTGGCCAACAATAAGTTTATGTTCTTCAACACCCTTTCCTGTACGGCCATTTTGAAGGAAACACTCTAACAAAAGACTTTCCGGGCAAAAGATATTCTTTAAACTGGACCAAGAAACCATAAACTTTCCAGGCTTTTTAGTTCTGAAAGCACTCCATAGAGTCGACCTATAAAGATTAGCCCAGAGAACATGAGTCAGACAGCGCGACTCACTAATCCCAAACTGCATTAACTCCGTTAGATCAAAAAATATCTGCCGTACAGCATGAGATTAGGATGAAGATTAAGGTGGAAATTGGCAGCGGATTAATGCGACATCTGGCATGCGCGTTAATATCGGGTCAGAGCGCGCATGCTATCAGCGGCGTGGTAGCGCACTCGCGTCGACATATATTCAGCGCTGTTGTGTTGCGGGCGATCCGGGTTCGATTCTGGCCCGTAGCCATTTCTCTCTCTCTCTCTCTCTCTCTCTCTCTCTCTCTCTCTCTCTCTCTCCTACTTCATTTCACCACTGTCTTGCCCATAAGGCAATAAAAGCCCCCCCCCCAAAAAAACGCGTGACGTCCAGATGCGAGAAATCATTATGAGTAATCCAGAAGAAAGAAATATTAGCCTTTGCCTTAGTGCATGACGTTTCACTGATATTTTTTAGCAACGGTAGCTAGCGGATGCTTCGTCGTTGCAAGCCGTTCTTTTAGACTTGATGCGGTCTACAAATTTTTTTTTTTTTAAACAGCCTAAATTACAGATTGTAGTAATCTAGTTGATGATGTCATTTGAGGCTGCAATCAAAGTTGGACAGATTTGGTAAAAATCATCATCTACATGAATTTGAGCGACTGCAACCAACTGGACGTGGGCGAGTGTTTGCCTCTTAAGTCCTGAAACAAACCATGTTCATTATCTATCAAGAGGATATAACGCACACTGTTATGTAATTGGCTGATTTGGATTAGACAGTCGCTCCTATTAAAGTGGCCTGGTGACTTTTTTATTTATATATA
>JAOUQX010000035.1:12413551-12424038 GCA_028566295.1 Liobagrus marginatus
AAACACAGTCCATAGGCCGCATAAGTAAACAGTGGACTAGCGTCTTGCAGGAGGCGTTTAGCGACGCTGACAATTTCGGGATCCATTTCCCCCAGGACCTGGATGTTAAGATAAAAGCTGTTCTTTCGGAGCCTGTTTTCTCATCGTAAGTGTTTATATGTCTCGTTTTTTTCCTGTTAAGCATTACTATCGGTTCCTTTATCTGGCCTTTTTCTCGATCTGTCTTATCCCATTAGGACTTCATGTTTTTTGAGCATACTGATTAAAGGAAGGATACTCCGTTCAGTGCAAGTTTTCAACTTTTGTAAAATTATTTACTTAGTTTTATAAAATTTGTTTATAAATGTTTTTTTTTGTTTTTTTTAAACTCTTGCTTGTGTTTCTTTTGCAGTTTTGCAGTCGATGTGCTCCATCTCCTATTTTCAGATAGGGTTAGGGAACTGGAATAGGCGCGCGCTGTTTTAATGTCCTGCGTTTTTACCTGCAACCGCTAGATGGCGCCAGAATGCCATTTTTCAGAGCAGCAGTTGTTGCGTCCTTGTTTCTACACTTTATCTAGTATAAAACAAGGTAACATTAAAACATACTTACTTTGTGGGGGGTTTTTTTGTTGCAAATAGAGCATTTGAACTTTGGTTGAGATATAAAAAAAAAAATACTGACTCCAAAATCCAAATTCACCATGTTTTTTTCTCTTTCCTGTATTTACCTAGCATTGAGTATTATTAAATAAACGGGGAAAAAAAGGGAGGCAAAGTTTAAAAGCCAAATAAAACATAACGGAACAATCCTCAACCTTGTTTATGGCGGCGTCTCGTTGCAGGAGGAAAACAGGCATTCTGTCATTGAGGCGATGCTTAATAATGAATTAAGAGCGCATCAATTTTTGATTGTGGTTACAGCCAGGCATCAGTGTTAGGATCAGAATTGCCTTATGGGTTGTCAGCATTTTTGCTCTTCAATAAACGCTAGTGTCATGAAATTCTGACCCAAAGGGAATCAAGTGATCACGCATAAACCATTTATGTTCAGTCCTGGTATTTTATTATTTAAGCTTGCTGGTGATTCAGGAACGTGAGGCTATTTAAAGTTACTGTAGTCTGTCTTAAACAGGTCTGGCCATTCTGCTCAGAGATTTTTACAAACGTAGATGTGGAGCGCTAGAAATCTGTTCACTGTGTTGGAAAAAGTGCACGAATGTGAAAACACAAACCTAATATAAGGTATAAAGTAGAATATATATATATATATATACACACGTATATATGTTACCTTGGAATTTGGCAATGCAGACCCCAAATGGCCTCATTTACTCAGCTTTAAGCTCCGTTCCTCTCTCAGGCCGTCCATTCGGAGCACTGTGGAGGAGAGAAAGTTGCCTTTTATTTATTAATCACGTTTGGCTAATCCGGAGTGCCCAGACCCGATGTACTGAAGCCTACAGCATGGATCCGAGCCATATTAAATATGCATCAGCGTTCAAAGCCAGACCTGCTCTGCCAAAACCCTCTGATGGACTCCAGGCCCTCGTTTCACCCCCACACGCCACTGTCAATCAAAAGAGCTCGAGCTTGTCAGAGTCAAAAATCCATATCTGCAAATAAGATAACAAGGTGCAGGTGCCATTTTTTTTTCACACTAACTTCACAGTACAGTCCTTATAATACATAAGCAATGCACAATACTCAAAAATATTCATACACTGTATCAAACCGGGCAAGGATTTCTCATGTCGCCAAAAAATAGACATCTCAACTTAGCAAAGAAAGCTGTTTGGATCAGTCCAAAGATGACCTTGTTGTTGTTGTTTTTGTGTAGCCTGTCAGCACGGAAATGAACATATCGCAAGTTTGTGTTGAAGGAAGCGTGCGCTTGATTTAAAAAAAAAAAAAAGTATGACGACCATCTGTGTGTTGATGAGAAGCACATCTTTTAGCTTTCAATCAATTATCATACGCGTAAATGGGCAATGTGCTGAGCATGCGCTAATAAAAATTGCAGCAGAGGCTGCAAAGGGCCAGAAAGCTCTTATTTTATAATACACATGGAATGCTAGCAAAAACACTTGTTAGCTCGTAGCTAACGGAGCTGAATCAGGGGACCAGGGATGGGACATTAGTGATCTCCAGGGATGGGAATAACGGCGTTCCAAATAAAGTAGCCAATTACCGAAGAATTACAGTTTCTTCTTAAGTTTTTTTCGCTGGTTTGTGTGTGTGTGTGTGTTGTGGGATGGGGCACATAACTGATGATGATTGGTGTGTATGTGTTATGTGTTGGGGTGGGTGGGAGGCAACCTCAACTGATAATGACTGGCTTAAGTAGCGTAAATTTCAATCGTTTGCCAAACAGAGGCAGAGTAGCTAGTGCGGGTGTTCACACACAAACACAGAAGCGCACGCACGCACGCACGCACGCACGCACGCACGCACGCACGCACGCACGCACGCACGCACACACCAGTGACCAAGAGTCAGATCAATAGCAAGTCCATTTCATTCATTTAACAAATTAAATATCCAAGTTATTTGAACACAAGCGTTACTTCCCCTGGTAATTAGTTACTTTTATAATGATGTAACTCAGTTACTAACTCAGTTACTATTAGTGAGAAGTAACTAGTTCCTTTTTTAAAGTAACATTCCCAACACTGGCTATTTATTACAAAACCCAAAGGATCGGCTTTAATAATCGCTCTAAAAAAAAACAGAAACTTGCGTATTCCTATACTTTTAGCTAACGAGGTAACTAGCAGAGTCGCTTGACAGGCATCAGCAACAGAACATTTACACACAGGAAAAAAGACCCAACAAATCAGTCTCTTTCATATAACATTGCCAGATGCCTGTATTTCGGACGAACACTGCGTTATTTTGTCCCCAGACGAAGGCATCAGAAGCAGTGTTGGTGTTTGAACTGACTAATTAGGCACCAATAACCGAGGAAGACGGCATTAAATTTAGATGAGAATATGTTTTCGTTCTTGACGCTAGAAAAATTCTCTGCAGTCTGCTTCAGGTAAAGTAGTTTGACACTCGTGAACTGGACTGTGCGAGGTAAGCGTGGATCATACAGAAAGAAAAAAAAATGAAAACATTATACGTGAGACCTTATTCATTTTAAATCATTTACACACACCGGAATCCCATTGTTGAGTTGAACATTGCGGGATGAGAAGTTATAGTAATAATGGCAGCAGAATATGCAAAAAAAAACAAACAAAAAAAACTTTTAAGCAACAAATTGTTAAAAAGAAAATCTTTGTATGAACGTGATAAACATATACAGTGGAACCTTGGGTTACGAGGTTACGGGTTACGATTTAATTCGTTCCGGAACTTTACTCGTAACCTGAAAAGTTCGTATCCCGATACGTATTTCCCCATAAGAATGAATAGAAACTTTGGTAATTCGTTCTGGACAACCAAAAATATTACTTTAAAAATAAAGCCAATATTCACTAATATTTACTTTTAACACGTTATATTGAAATCATACCATATAAAAACATATAAGACAGGAAAACATTATCTTTACTGGATACTTTACCTTTGAGAAGACTCTTTGTTACAGCGTATACACAATACACGATATAATAAGCACAATACAGTGTATACAATACTGTTCCCTAACGAATATTAACTAAATAAAGATCCAGTGTTAACACGAACGCTGAGACATGCTCTCGCTAGGTACACAGGACACTAATTGATGTGACTGTCACGTGGTGTGGGTGTGTGTGCGCGCAGCACTATGAACACATGTGGTATGTGACAAACACACACACGGTCTACAGCGCCCTCAGGCGGGCATCCAGTCCACAGTCCCTTCATGTGACAGCGATGAGCTGCGCTCAAGAGCGTAGGTGGCGATACGAAAAGAACCAACTTGCCTGCGATTTTTTGGCGCGTGACGTTCATATCCCAAAAGTTTGTTCTTAACCAGGGGCAAAAATTTTTGACGAACTGTGATTCATAACCTGAATTATACGTATGCCGGGGCATTCGTAACCCGAGGTTCCACTGTATTTCTAAATCTGTTAGTGTGTCATGTGTAATGTGGTCAGTGCTCAATAATTTAATAAATGTTTTTAAAGTAAAGTGAAATGACTAGGCTAGTGTCTGGCCACTAGGGTTACCAGAGTTTCGGCACTGTATTAAATTCCCTTTGCTTCTGTTCCCCACCGAGAGCTATTTCGTTGGGAATAATGCCAGAGATTCCACTAGGGGTCAATTGTTTAAATTCACCTTGGCAGCGTTAGCCAACGTCAGCCATCTGATTATTCATTACATGCCCAGGGTCAAAGACAGTTATATTAAATCCACATTGATAACATTGGAACAACATCTCGCTGGACTAAAGCCAGAACCATTATTATTGGGCCAATATCATCCATTCCACTGGGCCATTGTTGGTCCAATCGGGTCGGCAGGATTTTAGAGTCTTCAAATCAACCTTGCCATCACTGGAACATTACTAGCCATTCCACTGGACCAGTGGCAGATATTCCAATTGGGTCAAAATCTTACATTTAATTGGGTCCTAATGGCAGACAATTTATTGAGCCAATGTTAGGCCACTAGGATCAATGGGATATTAGACAGCATTATTACTTTTTCCATTATTGCCACAAGAAAAACGATTCGTTCGGCTGGCACTGCGCCAATTTTAGACATTCAGTTGGTTTAACGCTCCCTCTGTTAGCCATTCCATTGGGCCAGCGTTAGCATCAGAGTTCGACTATCTTTAAATTCACCCAACATTGTATACAAATGATAACATTCTAGAGTTAGATACCTGCTAATAGATGCATGCTAACTGTTTGTTATCTTATCTATCCTGTTTAGTTTTCATGGTCTAAAAGAAAAGGAGTTACCAGTGATTAGCATCTGCGCTAGCAAGGTAATAATAAGCGTCTACTTACTCAAATAAAGGATCAACCGTTATTGCTGTAGTTATTCTATGCAATCTATGATCATTCAAACATGTGAGGATGTTAGCAAACAGGTGTCTGGGTATCGCTATCTTGTTTGCAGGCTAGCTTGAGAATCAAGTAGTGGAAGAAGAGCTCAGTCATCCTCCATTATTTTCATTACTTTTCGTCATTGCTAGTAGCGTTACAAATAGTCCTATAAGACACTTTTCTTGGGACATGTGTTTACTTCCTGTAGTCCATGTGCTTTCAAAAGCTAATTATTTCGGCTGCTCTGATGCACAGCAGTAATTTCCGATGCGCAGACTGAAAGCCAGGCATTGAAGTCTATCTGTCCCTGTACACCAGTGAAGGTCTGGTGGTAGAAGAATAGAAATGACTCATTCAGGAAATCACTGGCGAGTTACTGCAGATGGCAGAACTGTCTCCAGACAGGTGAGTATCAAATAACCTCCTGTTTATATGCAAATAGATAATAAAGTCTCCAGCAGGAGACAGGCATTTGAAATAAAGGAGGAAAAATGAAAAAGATACAACTTTGGTGACCGAGCCTTTTTAAGGGGACTTAATGAATCATTGGAACGTTGCCTATAGAAGCTCAGATCCAGGTGCCAGGTTCGAATCTGTGTGCGGTTCCTTTTAGGTTTAAAGTGTTACTGCCACTCAGCCAGACATCCATTATCTTACGTTTATCCTGTTCAGGGTCTAGGGGGCACTGTAGTCTATCCCAGATAACTTAGTGTGTGAGTTAGAGCGGGGTACATCCTGTACATTCAGCAGTTAATCACAGGACTAACACTTAGAGACAGACAACCATTCACACACACCTTCAGGGCAATTTAGAGTAACACATTCACCTATGTACAATCACGTGTTTGGAGACGGGAGGAAAACGGAGTACCCAGGGAAAACCCACGCAAACACAGGGAGACCATGTAAACTCTACACAGAAACACCCTGGGAATCGGACCCATGCTCCCATGACTTTCTTGCTATGAGGCAGGCGTGCTAACTACTCTGCTACCGTGCCACCACTATCACGCCTACCAGTCTCTCAGGAGAACATGCCATGAATTGAATTTGAACCAGCAACCTCCGTACTGAGAGGCATGCCCTTTACGCCTGCACCACCGAGCCTCACAGAGCCAACCGGCGCTCCGGAAGGAAATTGGATACATTTATCAACTGCTCCACGTCGCCTACTGGTGGACAAACAGAGACTTGCTCTCCTCTTCGATTACTTAATGCAGGACCGTTCCCATGTCTGTTTGGTGTATGGTAGGGTGAGACAACTTAACTGTGTGATGTTATGACTGCAGTCTCACTCTGTAAACATGCTGCATAGAACATTTTTTACAAAATCACTCATTGATATGTTATGTGCCAGTATACCATCAGGACTTGCTATAAATAATAATAATAATAATAATAATAATAATAATAATAATAATAATAATAATAGCAAATTTAAAAAGATGGTTATTTTTCTTTTCGGCTGAAGACCAGATGATCATGCTGGGGCTCAAAAACAAAAAAAAAGACAAGATGGAGAAGAATGTAAAGGGCTATCTGGGCTGTTGTGGAACGAGCTGGTATGTGTGTGTGTGTGTGTTTGTGTTTGTAGTTGAACGAGAGATGTTGCAACCTGAAGGATTTGAAAGCTGTTCTCTGGAGAATGTGTACAAAGTTGAAGGCCCACATAAAATGAAGAGACAAAAACAAAACTTCACCCAGAGTCTTTAAAAAGAGAAGTGAAAGAGTGTTAACGAGGAAATAATAAAAAGATCAAAGCATTGGCAATTAATGTCAAACTGGTACTAAAGTGTGTGTGTGTTATTTCCCCAAGAAACAACTTATAATAAAAAAAAAAGTAAAACTGTCCCGTCTGTTAAACGTCCTGCTCGGATGCTAAATTGCTCGGCGCGCTGATTAACAGCCAATAAGTGACGTAACGAGCTACATTAAAGCAGAACACACTGATGGATTAACAATTTGTAGCTGAGAGGATAAAACACACCGGTGCGTTTTTTAAAAGTTGTGAGCAGCGACTGGTGAAAACACCGACCTCTAAAGTGTAAATGGGAGGCGTGATGGAACGGACGGTGAGCAGCAGAGCGTCCAGCCATAAATCAGCCTTTGACACGTGTTCCATACTCACACAAAAGCTTTTTGTTTTGTTGTTTTTCCTACGGAAACTGGGACACGCGTAACTGTAACGGGGAAAAAGAGTGTAACGAAACGTCAGTCACAGCGGTGCGAACGATCCATTTTTTTAACAGGTCTATGCTTTAATCTTTGCCGTAATCAAGAGACGATACGGACGGGAACATTTGAAACTAAAGCTGTGTGTGTGTGTGTGTGTGTGTGTGTGTGTGCAGAACTGTGAAATGAGATCCAGCCAAGTAGATTTGCCCCGTCATTTCATTCCAGCCGTGTGTGTGTGTGCTTTTAGTTTTGTTAAAGCACTAAAACGAAGATAAAGCTCTCAAGTGGATTTTCTTGCCAACGTGAGCTTGTTGTTGTTGTTGTTTCTGGCTTATTTCCTACAAGAGCCGCTAATAATCCAAAAACGACAACTACAGCAGATTACAAACCGTACAGTTCTGCATGAAAAAAGTAGCAGGATGTGCATTAATCTTTAATTATTAATCATTCAAACCCCCTGATAAGTGTTTAGCATTATTCCTCCGTTTCGACGCGTAAGAAATGCAGCATACGTTAGAAAAAACAACTCTACCTGATGAAATCCTTTGCGACTTGTCAACTTAGTCTTGCTGAGGAAGCAGGGACGTGAAGATCTGCTCTCCGGCTCATTAACGAGTCCTCCGGGAGGCCCGAGTGTGTCCTGATGCTGCAGAAAAAACACTGTCATCGTGAATTACCCCAAAATGGCCATAAGTTTAACAGGACTCGGATCCCTGCGGGGGTGTTCAGACAGGGGTGAGAACAACGCCTCCCACTGGGCGCACATCGAAATTAAATCCTGCGCAATGCGCCGTTCATTATTTCCTTTCAGTGCTCAGAGGAGACTAATGCGTCCCTCCACGGGGGCATGTCAGTCTGCCGAACCGGACAGCGGACTTTTGACAAGAATTTCCTGAAGTCTGACAAGAGACGCCATTAGAGAGGAATAAATTCGCTGAAGCCTCCGTGGTGTGTGTGTGTGTGTGTGTGGCATATTAAAGTAACAGTTACACTGTTTAAGTACGTTTTGGTTTCTGGATGTGCAGTAATATTTACGCATGCATTCGATCCCAGCAGGACGCTGGAGGACGTGCAAATGTGTGTGTTGTGCGGGTACACGCTTCGAATGAAGAAGTAGTAACATGGTGAACGCAAACAGCTAACATGCTAATACTAGGACAGGGCATGCATGTTGCTCATCATCATGTGATCTGTGACATCACAATTACTGGAGTGTTAGGTGGTACTCCCGAGTGTCAGGTGTAAAATCCATGCATACAATGCAATGTTAGTTGCTTTCAATTTTTCTCAATCGATCAAAAAACACGGGTTGCCATGCAACCACCCGGAACAGTGCGTTTTTACCTACCTCTACAGAAATACAAGGTTTTGTTGTTCCTTTCTTCACACAGGATACACTGATGCTCATGCTCTGTTATCTATCCATCTATCTATTTGGCAACCTATTAACAGGCTAGTCAAAGGCTAAAATAAGTAAGTAACCGCCTAGCAAAAGGCTGTATGCCACCTGGATTAACACAACACACGTATGTGGGAGCCACCTGGGAAAAACCTGGCAACCACACGACCGTTACCTACATTAGCAACATCTTAGATGAGGGACAACTAAGGTGCTGCCTGGCAACACCCGAGCAACCACTTGAAATTCCAGACAGCGACACCTTTTTAACACATAGCAAATACCTAGCAACACCTGGCAACCTAAAGGAGCAGCTGTTTATTATTTGATCCTTCAGACCCATGAACGGGTTAATATTGTTGCATTTTAATGTTAATCATCGCGCTTCTATCCGTATTTTTCCACCCACTTCTATTCAAGAGCTTGGTTTGAGCCGTGACAATGTCAGCACGCAATGTGGGCACACAGCAAGTCTGCTGCCTAACAACGGTGTTTTCTGACGCTGCCAAAGATTTAATTAATTTCCAAACCCGTCTCTGTGCTGCGGTTTGATGCCGCTGTACGCCGCAACTCGACGAGGTAGTTAAGTGGAAAGATGCTCTCCTTTCCTGGGTTGGAGCCACAGAACGCCGGCGCCCATCTGCTCCGTTTCTTCAAAAAAGTATGTTCTTTTTACTTCTTCCCATCACTGAGCACCCGTTTCACAAATCTAACCATATATATATATATATATAAATAAATTAATTAAAAATCAGCTTTTTGGTAGTCACTGAGTTTTTTTGCTAAAATAAAATAACTGGTTTAATCATATTTTTAGCTAATTATATTATTATTATTATAGAATCTTCATTAAACTCCTCCCCTCCCCCGCCCATAACTCTCAGCATGAATTAAAGGAAATGTCACCAAAATGTCACGTTCCTTCGCCTCTACCAGGACTTGTTTGACTGCCCCTGGACCGGTCCGCCGTAATCGCTTGGTTCTCGGCAGACCTAATAAAAAGCTCAGTCCTCCCCCGCCGTCCTGGTGTACAAATTAGAGTTCTGTTCGATCAGGCGCCGTTGCCGGTGTCTCTTGCTCTCGTGTAATTACCCCGGTGGAACCCGGGGCCCTGGCAGAGCGGCGTGTAATTGGCACTTCTGCCGCCCCCTCAGGTGAAGCCATGCATTATAAATGTCATGATACGTGGGCGACATGGCAGCCGGTCATCAATCTGCACCGCACGTGTCATTTATTTATTCCTGTCGGCGGTAGACTCTGAGAAAGAGAGACAGGAGCGTGTGGTGGAACATTCCGTATCGTTGCATCTTATTACTCCTGATGAGGCGATTGCTGCATGTGCTGAGTAGCCGAGTGCCCGATTCGATCCCGCTCTGTAATGATCTATCTGCATGAGATGCCGCACACGTGCACGTCTGGAATTAAGCCCGAGCGCCGAAATCACTAATGCAACATGTCGTGTTGAATTTTTTTTCTCCACAGGGGCGTTTGAGAAACCGCTCAGGACCCCGTTTTGGAGTAACGTAGGTTTACACTGCGAACGAAGGAAGGACGAGAGAGAAAGCGCCAAGCTTACTTTGCAAAAAAAAAAAAAAGTCGACAACTACTACAAGAAATGAAGAAACCGCATGATGTGTATTTTTTTTTATAAAATCATTTGCAGTAGCTGACAAATGTCCTTGCTACAAGAAAAACAAACACACTTTCCCTCTCACACGCTTCCTGCTTCACACAACGATGATTTATGTATTTTCGCGAGTGCAGGTGCGAATGCTTTAGTCAGGGCTGTGTTTTTGCCATTGCTGCTGTATCTTTGGATACAACTATTTAATTCCTACCATCCAACAAAACACTTGATCACTTTCAGCCAAGGTTACTGATAAACCATCGGTTAAGGCGGTTCAAACGTATCAGCGAAGTTATTTGTTGGACGGGGGGGGGGGGGGGGGG
>JAOUQX010000035.1:12437109-12462969 GCA_028566295.1 Liobagrus marginatus
AGCTGCTTTGAGACAATGTGTGTTGTAAAAAGCGCTCTATAAATAAAATTGAATTGAATTGAATTGAATTGAATTAAAGCTCAGCACCACCGCCGTGGACATGTGGGATGATGTCACGGCCAAGATGGATGATGAAGAGTCGGGATGAAGCGCTGGAATAAATAAAGGTTCATGGCAGGGGTTTTGCTTTGGATACTCCTGCTGTTCCCTGCCAATCACAGCCTTTGCTAGCCAATCACAGCCTTCTGTGGGCTCATGCATGTCGAAGAGGGCAAATAGAAGCTTATAGATAGACATCGTGCACACTGCCATGTAAGGTAAGAGCGTCACACGTCTTAAAGGAAACTTCACTACAGTTGCTAGCTGGTGCATGGAAATGAGCAAATAATGACCAAAAGAACAAACTGTTATTTCGTGTGTGAGTGTGGGATAAAATTACTTTGGGGAATCCTCATCAAATAAAGTAAACTTTTGACTAGCAACATAATCGATGTTGTGGATCAGGAAACCTCTGTGCACGCTTCGGCATGACTTCGCTATCTCGCTACCGAGTGTCAGCATTTTAAACTGACGTTTGTTTTAAAGCGGCGTTATGAACCGCCAAATGTGTCAAAATCCATGCATTTAAAAGCTGGAAATTGGAGGAGCAGTCTTTGGATTGCGATTGAACGAAAGTAAACGCCCTCCCTCCTCCCCTTGTTCGTCTCGTTTACACTGAATAATGATGCACCTTTAATGTAAATAAAACAAAGAAAAGAAATAAGGTAAAAATGACAGATTTTCGTCAATTCACAGTCCATATGATAGAAACCACAAATAAGACCAGCATGCAATTTGTTTCATCCTATCAGAACGCAAAGGGGATTTATGGCGCCACTAGTTTCCAAAATATCCCGCTCAGTGAAATATCCGGGTTTTGTTTCTCCCTTCTTGCGTGTTTTCCCGTACTGTAGGTAGACACAGCGCAGCCGCAGGTTGGTACGCACTTATTGCAGCCGGGCGATCGATAGAATCCGTCGAACGCTGTCGAGTCAGTGGATTAACGTAGCGCTCTAATTAAGCTGTGAAATGAAGTGACGGAATCAAGTGGACTGCGCGAACCGATTGTGCTGATGCGGTTACACGCTACCTCGAGGAGACGTCAAAAGCCATTCAGGATCCGATATCTCAAACAGACAAGACAGCAGGATGACAAGTAAAATCGAACCCTAACCGCGGCAAAAAAACAAAAACAAAACAGTCGTCAGTTATGTGCTGTGATCAAAAGCGTATTACAATTGTTTGGGCTAAAGAGATGCTACGGAGACGAGGCCGGAGTGTTTACTTGCTGTAGAAAGATCTCAATCGGTCTGTCAGCTCGAAAACAAAGACAGGAATGAAACGGTTCTCGCACCACAGCTGCGTTTCGACAGCTCGACGATGCACCTTTCCATTTCTCCTGACAGCATGTGCTTCCTTACATATTGTGTTGTTTTTTTTAAACTCCACGGAAAATGATGCTCATGTTCTTTTTTCTAATGTTAAATTGTCCACGAATGGATTTTTACGAACCATTTTTACGAATCTTTGTTATCGGAATGTTTTGTGTTAATCCGTACTTCCCACGTTGGATCGCACACATTTGTTACCTTTTGTGCTTCCTGAGTATTATTGCTTTACGCTTGACTCTGGTTTATTTCCATTGTGTTTGCACAAATAGGGTTCTTTTTTTTTTTATCACGTGATACATATTCAGCGTCCAACACCGTAACAACGTTGATCTATAACTATAGCGCTGAATATCAATTATTTTGTAGCTATGTCAGCAAGCAGATGCCCAAATTAAGAAGAAGACATTGCCCAAATTAGCTACATTTAAAAAAAATTATAAATACATTTACAGCATTGGGCAGACGATCTTATCCAGAGCGACTTACAACCAAGCAGTTGAGTTTTAAGGGTCTTGCTCAGCGGCCCAGCAGTGGTAGACTGACTGTGCTGGGAATCAAACCCCTGTCTTCGAATCAGCATTCCAACACCTTAACCACTGAGCTACTATTTCCCCCTATAAATAAATAAATAAATAAATAGCCTCCACGAATTCATGATGCGTTTGTGATTGTTGCAGAAAAATGCTAGATTTGGAAGCCCACCTTTATTTACTATGATGTTCTGGCTGTATTTTATGGGATTTAAAGAGAACTTTGGCTCAGTTTTTGCTGTGATGATGTCATGTGACGTGATGCGGACCAATACCATGGAACTGTACCATGTAACCTTCTGAACCATCCAATACCATGGAACCATCTGACAGTTTGATGAATTAAAACGACCAAAACTTGCGTTGGAAAACGCAGATATGGTGGCTTGTTTTCTTGTAACTGCATTTTATTTCTGAAATCATTTATCCCATCTTTAAATTAAGTACCAAAGTTCCGAGGTCCACTTTGAGGGGACAAAACCTGCGAAGATAAATCCATCAAACAGACAGACAAAAGACGCGCTTCTGCGCTCCTGCACTCGTTGCAAAAATGCTCATCGGGAACGAAAGCAGAAATGCGCGGTGGTTCGTTCTACTAACATCAAGCCCTTTAAAAGTGACTTGGCGTGCTACGATTGATGAGCGGTGAGACGTGAGTGACAGTTGGACAAAACCGATCTCAACTGATATCGATTGAAGTGTGCTCGAGTGCAAAGAGGACAAAAAAGCCTCAGTCGACTGAAAAAGGAATGCAGAAAGAGCAAAAGAGAGAGAGAGAGAGAGAGAGAGAGAAAAGAGACAGAGCCTGCAGAAAATCAATTCGTTTCCATTCCGATCCCCGTCTTTCACCGTGACTTCAAATTGTTTGGCATCCAATTAGTTGTCCAAGCGAGGCGAGGCGTGGCAAGGATGCCTCGGAAAGCCACCGTCAGCAGACTGTATGAAAATCCTGATAGCGTTAGCTTTAAATCCAGCGGTCGCAAATAAACCCCGGAGACTCCTGAAACCCGTCAGATGTTTGAGACGATAAAACGCCCAATAAAGAGATCGAACGTTCCAAAGGTGGCATCATACCAGGACGCGGAAGTCAAGGAATAGCTACGGATGCGTGCCGGGCTGAAATCCATTCAAAGAAACGTGCTAACTGTGGACAGACAAAAAAATGGCAACCAGTAACATAACTGTTACGTAATCGTAACTGACCGAATTAACGTAAATAACGTAATAATAGCAGTAAGAAGATCCTCGTATAATCAGACAGTGGCCAAGAATAAATTCGAATCTTGAACGGTTATAAACGTAAACATCCAAATATGAACCAATAACATCATGCCGTGCTTGTGCTTCACCTCCTCTAGTTAGCATTAACCGTACATCTTAAAAATGGCTCCCAAACCAAACAGCGCTCCTTGCGAGTCATGTCGCTATCGATATTCCGTAATTAGGGGCTATTACGGGGCGACTGTAACGTTATCTAATTACATGCAGCCTAACGAGGTTACACCTGGTCTTACTGACGCTCCGTATTCATCTTCATTACCCTGCAGGTACTCTGTAGGGCTGTCGCTGTGCACTTCGGGAATTAAAAACGTGAAACAGCTTCTATTAAATGTCGGGAGGTCTGGATTCTGATTGGCTGCTAAGGTATATATGTATATCTCTATAGTCATGGTGGTTTTCTGGAAGGAGACGCTTTAACATTTGGTACGAGTCTCCAGTGTCAGCATATGAGAACAAGGATCATTTAACCTCTAGTCCTGAAACATTGAATGTGGATATCTAAATGGATAAAAAGTCTTCTAGCGGATAAGGATATTCCTCTATCCATGTTCTTGGACTGTTAAAGCTTCGGTGTAGGCTCCAAATACGTGGTGATTTATAGTAAATTCATGGGGAAGTCAATGAGCCTGCTGGAGGCGAGCCACAGATCAAGCTAATTATGGTGGAGACATAAAAAAAAAAAACCATTTATTATTTCTGCGCTTATTCCTATGAGAGTCTTCAGAGGCTTCAAATTTATTCGTATTTCCTCAACTAATAGATAATGACTAGCTAGGCGACCGGAGGGCAAACACAGTTCATCTGAAATTAAGGATTGGGGCATCACAAGGACTCACGTGCAGATACATGCCCTATATATTTAAATAGTAAGGCTAATCATGGTCATTGTGCACTTAAGTACAATGTAGGTCAATGCATGACCTGCTTTCTCTAGCTAGCCCACATCCTAGCATAACACAGATTAATAAATTATATGAGATGTAAACATTTAGGTTCATACTTAGCTGTCATCCATATACGTAGTACACAGTTTTACCACAATGTCATCAGTTTTACCTCGTCATCCTCCTGCTCCTTCAAACCTCTCCTTCCTGGATAAACTTGGCACAGACCCATATTACATCCCTGAGGTATTCATCACCGAGGAGCAGGAAAGTATATCAGGTCAGTACAGCTTTGTTTCTACAAAAAAACACTCCATCCGGGGGACGTAGGCATTATTAACCCACTTAAAAGAACCATACAGTAATTTTTAAAATACAAAAAGATGGTTTGATTTACTTTGTTATTCAAATCAAATTGAGGAAGTACTGAATCAAATAAAGTATTTTGTGAATCGAATGTAGTATCAAATGTTGCGACCAACATTCCATTTAAAACAAATCAAATCAACATCAAATATCAATATCAATATTGTCAATATCAAAGGTGACTAGGTAGTAGGTGCCGAATTGAACGTGGAACTTTCTGAATCATTTGCAGTAGGTTCACAATCAAATGCAATAGGTGCTGAATCACAACATGCACTTTCTGAATCATATGCATTAGGTTTTGAATCTAATGTCTGAGTCTCTGAATCAAACAACAGGTGCTAAAGAAAATGTAGAAAGTTCTGAATCGAATGCAGTGAATACTGAATCGAATGCAGTAGGTCCTGAATCAAATTAAACAGGTGCTGAAACACAAGCTATAGTTACTGAATCAGATGTAATAGATCCTGAATCATATGCAGTAGATACTGAATTGAATGCAATAGTTTCTGAATCACAGGCTGTAGGCGCCGAATCAAATGCAGAAAGTTCTGAATCGGATGGACTCGTACTGTGTTTTCTTAAAGCTTTAATAAAATTGGGAATATGTTCTAATCCCCAGAGTTAACCCTGCCATGTGTAAAGTGTTTAAAACCAGTTCACCATTTTGCTCCATGCTAAACAAAAAAAGACAAACATTTGGGCCGTTTCTAAATATTATGTTTAGACATGTAAAGATACATGAAGCCAGGCTCAGCATCTGCTGCTCATGCTGCGTCACAGGGCAGAGGCACGCTAACCGGTTCATTAAACACCTGGATATGTAGGCCGTATTTTGCGGAGACATTTTGGATAAAAGACCTTCATCAGCTGTGCAAAAGCTGCAGGAAAGAAATCAGTCAGAGATTTTCCACTTTCATTAGAAGGAGCCTGTTTTTCAAAGCTGATGATGGACCTCATTCTCTTTCTTTTTTTTTCCACAGAGACGGTCCCTAATGACTGGAAACAAATCCATATTTCTCAGACAATGGACGGATAATAACAGGCTAACCCACTGCCAGCAGAGTAAACAAGGTTTACTGAAAACGATCCTCATGACTGTCAGGTCCAATCATTATGTCAAGCTTAATGGTATTTGACAGCAAAAAAACAAAAAAAACATAAAACATTAATGTTATCTGGCGAATTTAGTAACAATTCATGGCTGTTGTTTTTTTTTCCCTCCCAAGAAAAAGGTTTCCTCCATAGCAAGAATTTAACTTTAACGCATTTTTCAACAACATTACGCTGCGCAATCTGGTAAAGTGTCCCGCTCTAGACGGACGGACGGGCGGTCAGATTTGATCAGTAAATTTCTTGGCTGTGATGATTGATACGTTTCAGGGATCTCCGCGACAGTCCTGACTACCAAAGACACTGAGTCATGTAGTCGTTGCATCTAATCTCATTTCTTACGTTATGAGGTATTAGCATTATCTATATTAGCTGATTCCTTCTCCAGATCAAACTGGATTCAGCAAGGGCGATGGGTTACATTACAGAATTACGGTGACTTAACGCTGTCTGGACCACGGGAAAAAAGGATGGGTGTTTTTCGGGGGCATGCAAACTCCACACATAAAATGGAACCAAACCATTGAAAACAAACAAACAACAAAAAGACAAAATAATAAATCATATTTAACATATTTCAATATTTACATTTCAGGTATTTAGCATACGCTATCCTAGTTAAAACAACAAACCTTTTCTAAAATTCGAAATGAGCAGTTTAAGGTTATGGGCCTTGATTATGGTGCTGCTGGGAATTGAATCCATGATCTTCCAATCAGCAGTCTTACACCTTGGTCACTAGGCTAGCACTTCCCCAAAACAAAGCAAAACATGCTGAAATTACTGTATATAATGCACAGTGTGACAGAACGAAGCATCTTTTTAGAGAGCATAAATGATTAGCATTAGCGAGGTGTACAGCATGGCAGGCCCCAATAACTCAAAACCTTAATAATGTCAGTGGAATGGAATAAAATATTATAAATCAATACCGAATAATCAGCCCGATATTTGCAGTAAGGTAGTTGCTTATATGTTTAAAAAGAAATCCGAATTAAAAAATACTAAACATACCTCATTCTTAGTGCTGGATGCTGTTGTGACATCTAAGCCATCCTGAGTCACTTCCTGTGCTCCCACTCTTGTCAGACTCGGAATGCAAACGCTTCCCTGTGGCAGGCTCCGATTGCCTCTGATTGGTCGCAGTCTTCTCGGTGTGCTACCCTTCTCACCGCTTCGTCTCGGAGGGATCGACGGCGCTCAGTCAGCCTGAACATCCAGCAACAGCCTCGGGTTCGAGTTGCCGCTGTATGGATGGATATATTAGTCCTGAATATTACGTATGCTCTCCTAGTACAAATTCACAGAAGTAAATTAAATGCTTTTTAATGAATGAGGCTCCAGTCAGGATAGAGAGATTTGTACCTTGCAGTTTTCCTCCAATTGTTTTGGTCCAGTTCCTGATAACAGGATGATGTTTATGTTGTAGCGTAAGATAACTTGTGTGACGATTCGTAAACAATGTTAAATGAATAAAAATGACAAGACGTCACTGCATCATTGGTTATTTTTGTTCATAAATGTATTTTGTGCAAACACACTCGACTTCCGAGTCGACATACTGGAGGAATAAGCTGAGGCCATGGCAGGTTCTCGGCGACAAATTCACCGCGGAATTAAGCGCACCGGAGGACGTACAGGAAATCCCCAGTGGCCATGCAGTCTCAGCACAGTGTGATTAATTCTGACGATCCTGCATGTTACACGTTTCGCTACGATCCACCCACACGCCGCTCTCCGCCAGTCGACTTTTATTCATCTCTGAAGGCGTTGACATCTCTTCCTGTCTCTGTGTACTAATGAGTTCCTTGCTAGAGGAAGGGAAGATGGTGGGACCTGGCCAGGACCTGGGACCAGGACCTGACGAGGCAGCAGATTGCGACAATGGAGTCACACCCAGTTTCCCAGTCATGGCTACAGTCACTGGTACAAACATTCTTCAGGAATTACAAAAGATACTGACACAGAGGTCTTAAATTCTTGATCCTTACAAAAGTCAAATCCAGTGTACATTAATGCACAGGAGTTCGGGGGAATAGTGGGACCGAATCATTGGTACATATTATTGTAACTACTTGTAACATTTTTATGAAGTCTCTGGTGTCAGGGCTCCAGTGAGTTTATATATTTCTGAACAGCAGTACACTTTGTCTCCGCCGGCTAATTTCTTGGAAACATGACAAACTTCAAGAGAGGTCAGTGGGCAACAGGCCAATCAGCTCTAAGAATAATCCATCCTCACTCTGGATCATATTATTGTAACTACTTGTAACATTTTTATGAAGTCTCTGGTGTCAGGGCTCCAGTGAGTTTATATATTTCTGAACAGCAGTACACTTTGTCTCCGCCGGCTAATTTCTTGGAAACATGACAAACTTCAAGAGAGGTCAGTGGGCAACAGGCCAATCAGCTCTAAGAATAATCCATCCTCACTCTGGATCCTCAAGTGAAAAGATACCTACTGAAGGTCTACCAGAGGTACCCCTGGTTTTACCTCATCAACAACCAGGAAAGGGGACGGTTATGTCCTGCTTTTTCTTGCTCCATAGAGCAAACACAAACATGAATCATCTCCTCGTACAATCTAAAGTCGTGACTTTTTACCCAGGCTGAATCTGGGAGGCCTTATTTCTATTTTAATTGGCTGTCAGGATCTATTCAAGAGACAGGACGGATCCCTGGCAATTTCCCAGCCTCCAAAATCCGCACCATCCAGTTATTTCAAATATTTATCTTCTTGTAAAAATCATGAAGATCGTGTCAGTCCAGTGATATCTAGTTCATCTCCCTGGAGTAATAGAAATAGTGTTTCTGATTGTGCTTTGAGGACATCAACAAAGCTGAAGATGAAAGGACGTGAAAAGAAACCGGAGTCTAGATTCACTAAATGATCCCCAGTGCACTTTCGAAACATCTGGCTGACGCTTGTTACGACTTAATGACAAAGACTGTATGTTTAATACCAAAACTGTGTGTGTGTGTGGGTGTGTATCTGAGCTATGATTTAGGCTTTACCAAATAATCTTCTATATTAGCACTCGAAACGCTGGGCTTAGTGGATGGAAATTAGTGCAAGTCTCAGCGTGCTGGTTTGTGCCGTAGGTTCAAGTCTGACCCACTTTTATCTGTCACTTCAGTCCAGCCAAGCGCAATCACCCCGAAACAGACAGGGTTTCCCCTGGGATTTGACATGAGATGACCTTCATAAAATGTCATGAGGTTTAGGGCTTATATTTCAAAGGCTTTCACATCATCTTCTGTTTTTTAATATGCAGTTGTTCCCACTCGACTGTACTGCAGTTTGAGCAGCCAGGTTTAGAAAAAAGCACTCTTTATACTGCAATGATGTCACTCAGAGGTCTCAGGTTGGTCGTAGCTGATGATCAATACTCGCTCCTTGTGGGTGTTCTTTTTTTCTTGCTTTAATTTCTAAAAAAGTCGCAATAAAATGATTATCTAAAACAAACAAAAACAATTCCAAATATAGCTGCAAGCAGCTATTATCAGGGTCAATTAGCCCCAACACCCATAATGCACAAAATGCATACTTGATTTATACACTGCAAAGCTGCTGTGCTTCCCTTTAGTGCTGAATTAAGTTGCCGTGGTGATGCTGCGATGGCATAGTGGAGTTTATAGTGATGTGCTTTTATTTCAATATTTCCAATATTTTATAGTAAATAACTTTTGACTCATTGGTCCTAGAAACCTCAAAGTTGGTATGGTATTATATCATATTGTGTTCTCTTGGTATGACAAATCTTACAACTATTTGCTCAGAGGAAATTGTACTTCCCATTGGAACACATTGAAGCGGAAAGATTAATACGACGTAACTTTGCGAACAAAAACAATAGGGCTCTCGCCCCTAAAGGGCTTGACCCCTAATTAAACGGAAATGTTTGTGATTTAAGCAATAACTTCAGAACGTAGCGTCACATTTTCAGGCGTGTATTTTGTAATTGAAATAAAAGATAATCATGTAACGTTCTAGTCATCATCAGATGGCAGGCAGAAGGCCGAGCGAGCCAGAGACGAGGGCTGAAGTCACTGCCGGATCGCTCCCTGGTCTCACCGTTACTGCCCACACTTTTCACACTAGCCACGGCCCGGACATTGCCGCTGGTCCGCCGGGGTGAGGAGAAAAGGTCTTGAAACAAGGTTCAGAAGAAATGAGTCAGTTATGAATTACGTTAATCATGCAAAATCAAGAGTTGATCACCTGCAACTGAGACTCCGCCTTTATGTTCGAACCGTCCATGTCTTCTGTTGGAACTGGTGAAAATCAGCCAGATATGATTTCGTCTAAACTCAGATACACTTTTACAGGCATTCAGATCATGGTTGCATGAGCAAGGGCATCCAGCGTAATACAGGCCAAATCAGTATGCGGATCACAACCCTGAATTCCACACTTGATCGACCTATTGACCCATGTTACCAACGACCGTCACAGATGTTGTTAAGCCAACAGGGTACCTATGGAAAAGAAGCAGATGTAAAGGACATGGTGGCAGATGATCCTCTGTGGTGACCCATAACGGGGCCATAGCAGCTGAAAGTAGAAGATTTAGCCTAGGTATTGTAAACCTTCAGAGTCTCGATACCCGAAATGCATTGTTTGATGCGATGTTGATGTTTGTTCGTTTAAAATGTCCCACGTTCGCCATACTTATACAAGAACGAGATCATGCATTAATCAGGGAAATGCCAAGTTGCTGGAGATCATCTCAGTTTTCCAGTTGCCACAAGGGATTGCATATGAAAGCAAAAGACGCAAGGTGTTTGCCATGTTGTTTCAAGAGGGTTGGGACGTGACGGGACGTGACAGGATATGTCACACAAAATGGAATCGCTCCAGTGAACTTCCACACTCGCAGCTTCCGTCGTGGACATGTGGCTTTGCTCTGTCGCGCTCATCATTTTAGTGAAAGCATCATCCGGAATAGTCCTGTCATGTTGATTCCCTTCTCTCCATCGCTCTCTCACTCAGAAGCTCTCTCTCCTTTTCAAACTTTCTAGGTCACAGGAAGCCCTTAAAGCAGTTTTATCTTAAGCTTCTTATCCTGCCATCCCTCATCTGCCCCCATGATCAGGAGAGTAAGAGAGATTACGCAGAACGACTTTATAACCTTTCAGAAAGGTCTATCGTTCTGCATCAGAGATAAGAGAGGTCACACTACTTCTTACTGAGGGTGAGGACACTTTTTTAAGAACTTTCGAACCAACCAATAAATAGAAGCAAAATGCATTAAACTGTGAATAACGTTGAGTCCCTGAACATTCGTTGCCTTTAGTGGATGGCATTAATATGAGAAAGGTGCCCCGAGATCTGATCCAACTTTGATGAACTGCCCGAATTAAACCAGTTAGCGTTAGCTCTGGTACATTTCTTCCGAGGCGCAGGATTTCCGTTCACTATAAAACAAGCCATGTTTGCAATCATTGTCTTCAACTTAACTCCTATAGAGCTCTCGCCAAGTACTCCTGTGCTGATCCTCCGCTGATCCTCTGATCCGAAAGGGGGAAGTTAGGGGGCCTGCTGTTTTATTGGGCATGATACAGTGCTCCTGGTGTGGAACTGAGATGACTCCATTGATTCTGTCATGCTGATAAAGAGGTCCGAAGCATGCCGAGCCTGAGTCAGCACATCGATGCGCTTCATCTGGAAGCTCCCCTGCGGACCCTCTCTCCACTCCGCTCCACTAATAACGAACAGAGAGGGAAAAGGCATCAGCCAGCTCATAAAGGCAGGAAACACAGCTTTGAGAAAGGAGTGCGAGGTTGTTTTATACATTGCATGTCTAAGAACAAGCCACGGATATTTGTATTGCGTGTAGGTTAGCATGTTGTTTGTGACCCTAGTCTTGAAACGGATCAATGAAAAAAATCAATGGAAGGAAGATTTTGGTATGCAGCGGGTTTTGCTCAAATCAAAACAAAGCAAAAAGTATATTTGTTCAGTGTAAGTATCTGAGTGTCTTCCGTCTAGACCATACTCTGTAGCTTGTGATGTTGTGCTCCCTTTGTGTCCTTGTTCAAGTCTACGAGTCAATGGAAACACCAGCCATGGCAACCATGACAGACCGGAAAATGGACTGACCCTGAAACCCAGGGGTTTAAAACTGAGCAGCAAAAAAAAATGGCACAGCTTTGCTCAAAACCAGATTACATAGTTTGATGTCTGATCAAAAAAGACATTTAGAACACTGCATTTTCACTTTGTTTTCAATGCGTGCAGGGGCAAAGCTGTGTATCATCCATCCAACACTGTATGGCCAGTAATCGATGGTCCAAGTTGATGTTGCACACAACAATTAACTGAAATATCTAGCAAATCAGGGTTAGGGTTAGGGTTAGACTGGGTGGGTACAGTACCAGATGACATTCTGGCGAGTTTGGAATCTAGTTCATTCCATCACCAATTAGAAAAGGTTGGTCTACCAGCTTACAGATTGGTCTTGAACCTAACTTTGCAGGTGAGCGTAAAATGCAATATTCTTCAATACTCTTCCAGTCTAGTTCTGGCCACTTTGACTGAAAATCATAGAAAGATTTTGCGACTCAGCATCCTGGAATGTGGCGGAAGCCTTGAAAGACTAATAACCACCAGCTAAGTGTTATGGAAGTAGGGAGGTAGTGTGACCTTTGGTTAGTTTTTTCTGTATAGGCGGCGCAGCATGCGTTCTTCCTGTTAATTGGTCGGAAGCCCTGGGCTGCTTGATTCAATTAACAAGTAACTGTTTAATACTATTCCGTATGCATAGCTGCTATAAGCCATGATTACATCACCAGGGTGTTTCTCTGTTTCCAGGTTTCAGGTGTTTGGATTACGGTTCAGGATTCCAGAGTGAGGGGGCTCGGGACAAAAACCTATTGTTACATAAGTTACTACATAAATATCGTAGCCCGAGAATTAGATCTGGTTGTGTCTGGTGCCTAGTTAAAGTGTGTGATCCTACTGTTCCTAAAAGCAGCATGGATGAAGGGTTGCCAGATCCAAGAACAACATGATATACAGAGCTGAAATCAGAGCAGCAAACAGACTTGGAGACTCCGCTTTCGGATGGTAGCTGGTGGGTCCTGTCTTTGCAATAATGAAAGGTTCTGCCTATTTTTCTGGTAGAAAGACTGGTCTGCCACTCAGTCGAGGTGCCTCTCTAAACATTTTCCAACCATTTAACATGTGTGCCTGGGGCCATCTGACAAAGCTGACCCAAACACATTTGTGTGTAAAGATCGCTAGTATGCAGCCTCAGCAAATCGTAGACATTGAGCAGCTGCTGATGTTATCATGCTCCCAAAATTGGTTCCACTTTTTTTCCAGTCTTTCATTAATGAAAGAGAACCACAACTAAGAAAAGTTGCAACTAAGACAGGTTTTACAGAAACGCCTAAGGGTTGACTAAGTAAAGAAAACAAACAGCCATAACTGCCCAGGATAAGATTTTTCCTGCTATAATGGCCGACCGTGACCCTGAACAGGATCAGCGCTAGGTAATGAACGAATGAATTAAATCAGCTGCATGTCTGGAGCCAGAGACTTTACCTCAAGTGATCTGAGCAAATCAATTGCATCTGAAACATTTTAATGAGGCTATTTCCTTGACCTAAGCCTTTAGGACTTTGTGGTTCACTTGGCCACATGGATCGATGCCAACATAAATGAAATATTTCAATGGAAAAAGGGATTTTTTTTGACAAAAACAAGTAATAAAACAAATCTTAATTAATGTGATTGAACATTCTTTTAATCCAACTGCAGTTGAGGCTTAAGGGCCATTCTCAGGGGCCCAGCAGTGGAAGCCTGCTGGTGCTGTGAACTGAACCCACGATATTCCGAGCAGCAATCCAGCCAAATTAGTTCTAATAACAAAACTATTAAAAAAATATTATATTAATATACTATTATGATAATATACTGTTATAAAAAATATTATATATCTAACTAATGCTGGAATATTTTAAGGGTTCGGTTTGCACATGGTGCTTGCACATGATGAAGAACCAATGCAGATAAATCTTCATCATAATTCTATTTTCATTCGAATTTCTTATATCCACCAGTGTATCATGACTCGATCATATTTTTGGAACACAGTCTGTCAACCTCCTTAATGGAATCTAAGACACCTTCAGCTGAAAATAAGCCTGAGGTAAACTGATAGGACGGGCTAAAAGCATACGCAGGCTTGAAAAGCACTTTGAAATTCCACAACAAATTAAATCTAACAGTGCTAAGTGTTACAAATGGCACCATGCTAACCGGCGAGGCTTTAAATCCTAAACGTTTATTTTTAAACTTGGAATAAAGGCAATCAGCAAAATAGCAAAAGCAGTGCATTTGGATTAAAGGTTGTCAACAAAATTGTAAGGTCCTGCTTAGTTGGCGCTTTGATTTTTTATTTATTTATTTTTATCATTATTAACAGTGCACTGCTTTCACGCTTTCTCTGCATCTCCGTGGAGAGAAGCGGACTATATTTAGACGACTCAGTGTGGGTCAGTGTGTTTAGCCTCACGTCATGCTGAGCTCCATCCCCACTGAGACGATAATATCAACAGCGTCACCTTCAACATATTTTGAAATGATTCACAGCTGAAAGATTAACGGTTAACCATGTTGGTTTCATGTATTTACCTTGCCGTGAAGTCCCGTGTAAGGGCTTTGATTCACACAGCCGATCCTTTGATTCCTTCTCCACCGTTTTTTCCCCCTCAGAGGAAGGATGTGTGTGTTGGCTGTACTCCAGAGGAAAAGAAATCTATACTAAGTGCATATACACAGAGACACACATACACAGTCATGCGCTTCTGTAATTGCGAGCCGAGCATTCAAGTTGATTATTTACTAGCACACATCCTGAACTGGTTGTTTCTGCAACCATTACAACTGTTAATAGCACTTCTGATCAATTCTCCATCAGTTAACAAGAAATCAAAAAACTGTTGCAGTTAGTCATGAGGACTTTTATGTGGGGGAAAAACCTACCGGCTGTTTGGGGGGGTTTGGATAGCAGAACTGTTGGAGACACGAATATATACGGTATATACAGTATATATAAAACGAATATCTAGCACATTAGAGCTGCTGTTCTAGAGGTGGTCTCGGCCAATAAGAATAACTATTTTAACAGCTGGGTAATAACAAAGAGACACAGGATGTAAAGACAATGACTTTAAAGTAAACTTTAATGCTTTTATCGAGTTGTAAAGTCTGAAGGCACAGTAAGACCACATTTACCAAGTAGCCCTGATAGACATGAAGGAAAAGAGTGACAATGAGGCAAGGAACAAAGAAAGAAAGAGTCACACCCCGGGTCACAGTTAAATCAACGAATCAAATCCTTGAACAACAAAAGTTGAGACGGTTCTGAATTGACGATTGGACATGTAGTGCAAGTCACCTCAGTAAATGCGACGCTTGGTGTGTAGTGCAAGTGTTACTTGACGTTGTCGAATGCTATGGGATATGTGAACTTTAATGAGCTCAATACAATAACTATTAGAATTCAAAAGAAATTTCTTTGGTATCTTCTGTCGCAGGGTTTTCTAACATAGGGTTCTATGAGATCTGATAAAAAGTGGCGTTGGTTATTAGCCAGCGTAGGTTAGCGCTATTAAAATGTTTTAGTTCATGCTAACTAAACCAAACAAATGCTGAATTGTAACGAATTTTCTCAGATCTCTTTCTTCATTCTTTTGGATGACGTTGTGGCAAACGGTTCTGGCAGTGTCTGAATTATACCCAAATATTTGCAGTTGCTAATCCGTATTTCCAATGTTGTTAGCAAACTCATGATATGTGATTTTTATTCTGTGAGTAATATAAAAAATATTCTAATTGGTGTTAACGCATATTGCATTAATCTGATTTGGTTTGTCGAGCCGCAGAACTCACAAGGACTAACGAGGATGGGTAAAAAAATACAAAATAAATAAATAAAAATCACAATAAACACTTAACAAAAAACAAGGGTTCTGATTCATGAAACTGGGCCTCAGCTTTGGGGTCATTCCACTGCATCAGCCTCGATAAATTAAATAGAACCCTCATTAGAAGATTGTTATCAGAGACCAGACAAAGTGGGGGCCTCATGCACTCCCATTACCGCAAACAAGGCTTGTGTATTAGCACCTGCACAACATCCCACAAACACACACAGCTTTTTCATCCAGTGCTCTCAGCCATGTGCAAAACTCCTTTAATTAGCTATCTGTCAAAGACACAACTTCCAGCAAGCAGCAGCTCCCAAAAACCCAGAATTATGAAACATCTCAGAGCACTTCAAAGAGGAGGTTGTTGTATCCGTGGTGTCCTGCGGTGGAGGTAGTCCTCCTCTCGGCGTGTACTACCTCTTAGCGTTAGCTTGTTCAGTCAGCTGCGTGAGGTACTCGCGCAGTTCCTTGGCTGCCTGGAAGCGTCCAAAGTGCTTCTGAGGCCGGGCGCATTCGTCCAGCAGCACCACAAGATGACCCTCTTGGGCCACGTCGGGAGGTGGGTCATGAAGGAGGCCGCCAGTGGAGCCGCGCCACGTGGCGAAGCGAGACAGTAGGTTCTGGCACATGGCGTAGTAGTTGTGATCGACGGTAACGCGCGAGCACAGGATGTCCTTGGAGAACGAGAGGCAGGCTTCTTTGTCACATTCTTCGTAGCGACTCTCGTACCACACGTCGTAGTTTTCTGGTTTGTCTGGAAAGTGCGTGAAAGAAAAATGGTAGGTAAAAAACTATCAGTTTTTAGCTACTGTGTTTTTACCCACGTGTAATACGCTGATTTAACTCCACTAAAAACTAAATGTCTTTTAACGGCAACTAGTTGAACCAGTAAATTAAAATCTAATAAAATCAGTTTCTTCAGTTGGAATGACACAGAAGCATGAAAGCCAGTTTCTCTTTAGCTAGCTAATTTATTTTACGTCGTATATGGTTAAACAATTGATCTATCAGCATATGGAAAAACCTCCGGCTAGAAACAGGTGACTGGTGATGAAGACAGAGTGATGATGATTCATAATCGGTGCTACATTCGTTCAGATGGAGACGCAGAGCAGAAGATCCACTTTCCTGCTCATCTGACACTACTCGATCGCACGCCAATAACTAATTACAGAGAATGAAGTCACTATCGTCCTCCGGGGAGCCAATTATCAGCTGAACCAAGCCAGTTCAATGCCAAGCGTGCACATATACACACACACACACACACACACACACACACACACATACACACACGTGAAAGCAGTTTAGAACTGAAGCGCTTTGTATTTGAAAGAGCTCGAGCAGGAGAACATGTCCTATCCTCTCAGGACAATATGTGTAGCGACTGAAAGTCGCCGTTCTGAAAGGTTGTTAACACAGTGCCGAAAAATCACAGCTAAAAGAAATCACACATCACACCGCAGGGACGCGAGTGGGTGTGTGTGTCTTGAACTAGAAATGAAACGCACATACACAAAATGCTTCAAAGCCAGAAAAAGCCGGACACCTCATTAACGCACTTTGACTTTCAGAACCTAATAACACACAAGAACAAGGAGTGCTGTTATTTTATTCCTCCTTATGCAGAAAGTAAGGAGTACTTAAATTAACCAATTAAGTAATGGTCATGCAGTTTACTAATTAACTACATAAATACGTAAATGAGTAATTAATTGAGTAACTATGTTAGACAGTAGACATTGAAATAAATAAATATAATCAATTAAGTAGAACTAAGTAATTAAGGCAACCAAGTAATGGCTTACGTAACTAATCAAGTTAACCAAGTATGTCAAGCAAGTTATTGCTTCCTTCAGCAAGTAGTTAACTACTTAAGCTAAGTCAGTACTTAATCATAGGTTTCTAAATATGTTACTTAGGTCAGAGGAAAAATAAACATAAATCTGAGAAATGATATAGGGAAATAAGTAACAAAGTAAATAAGTAAACAAAGTAAGTACTAGTCAACAAATAATTCCGATAACGTAGTCACTTAGTATGCACTTTCGTATGCACATAACTAAGGTGATCAAGTTAAAGACAGAAAACAGGGTGCTTGAATTTATTAGTTAACCTACTAGTTTTGTAATTTTGTAGGCAAGTATATAGGTAACTTTTTTGTTTATGCTACCCAAGTAAATAGTTATACCCGAAAATATCTTATATCCAAGTTAAACAGACAGCTATACAACCAAGTATGTGAGCCACTTAGGATGACTCAAATATGCGCTAAAGTTAGCTAGTACTGAGTTTGCAAGCAACTTAACCAAGTTTCTAGAATATCTCAGTAATTTACAATGTAAACCACTACAGGTTTTTACGCATGTAACTTAACCAAGTTTCTAGAATATCTCAGTAACTTACAATGTAACTACAAGTTTTTACGCATGTAACTTAAGCAAGTTTCTAGAATATCTCAGTAACTTACAATGTAACTACAACTACAAGTTTTTACATATGTAACTTAGTAAGTAACTTAATCAAGGTTACTAAATAACTAGGCTAGTAGCTAACTTGGATGGATGCAAATAAGTACATTAGGGAATATATGTGCAAGTAAGATTAGAAATGGAGTCACATGACAAGTCGTAAATAAAATTTGTGGATATGATCCAATGCAAGTTTTCAGAATTAAAGTTTCATATTGTAGCACTGCTTCACTGCTCAATTCAAAGTTTCAAAGTTCAGAAATTACTGAAAATAACCAGTAGATTAATTGATTACAAATCTGCAACAGATAATGGTGTGTTTGTGTTTATTTTGTTCAAACTCTCTTTTTACTTATTTGATCTTGAATAAAAAAAGAAAAACAATCGTCAGGAAAATTTGTGACAGGTCGGTTCACAGTACATGATTAAAAATGTTCAGGGAATTATCGTTCTATTAAAATGTAATATTGGCTTTATGCTCACACACACACGCACGCACGCACGCACGCGAAAGCGAAAGAGTGCGAGAGGGTCCATCTGGCAGTGTAGTCGGTGTTTTCAGAGCAGCCTGAGCTGCCTCGCTCTACTAAACACGGCTGGGTTCCAAATCAGCAGCTTCCAGTGGCAGCAGCTCGGAGCCCGGCGCACAGCACTAAACACACGACTCTTATTTAAACTGCTGCTTCATCGCTTAGTACATCGAACACACACTCTCGTCTCGGTGCAGTGCGTGGATGGAGACAGACGGTCTATGGCGATAAAGAGGTCCACCGCTGACGGGTAAACTACAATGGAAACTAGATTATCGTGTCTCATTTTAACCAGAAACCCAGAAAGAATTGGGGTGAATGTAAACGCACGACCTTTGGAACACATGGAAACGAACGACAACTCAAATTGAGCTGCGCAATTAGAATGCAATTTGATAAGCAACTACATATTTCCACATTCAAACTTGCGCATACTTATTGAGTCATGAAGCTACCGATTTATCCTGACATTTATTTTCACTATGTAGTCAAGCAACAGTATTCAACCAAGTATACATAGCAAGCAAGTAATCAACTAACTAATTAAATAACCAAGGGCATAATTAAGTAAATGCGTGGCTACGTAATAAAGTTTCTAAGTTATCGTGTAACTTCGTAATCTTTAAACTAATTGGTTGCAAAAGAAATAACTGAGTAAGCAATAAATTTGTGTAGATGAGTGAGTAATTAAGTAACCAAATACTTATTATAAAAAATATATATATCATTAAGAAATGTTTTTAACCCTAACCCTTTCTAACCTTAAGCCCTAACCATAACCCCTGAAGTAATTAAAGGCTAACTCTAGACTAAGTCCATAACTATCCAAGTAACAATTAAGTAACAACTAATTAACCAAGTAACTAAGCTGATTAATTAAATTAATGAAAGTACAAAAGGAAATACCCAATCGTATAAATAGGTAACGAGCCGAAAAACAAACACAGCGCTACAGCTGGATACAGAGACACTTACTCTGCTTGATCAGCCTCTTGTCAGCCACGATGACGTTCTCCGCGTCCACGACGATGACTTTCCCGTCGCGCGGCCCGACAGCAAAGTTGTCGAAGCTGACGTCGAGCAGGTACAGAGCGAAGTCGAAGTCGTTGTTAGTGAGCTGCTCGGCGATGTCCATCAGCTGTTTGGCCAAATCTACGCGCTTCCCCCAGGGGGCGTTGTAGAAGCTCCACAGCTCCTCGCCCACGTAATTGACGGCCACCATGCGACCGCACGCACCAAGGTACTTGGCGAAAGGCCAGCCTTCGTCCGAGGGGAAGCTCTGAACAGACACAACGTGGCAGGTTTTACACGTTCACACTTGTACAAAAATGTTTACTAACTACAGAGTAACGAGAGAGAGAGAGAGAGAGAGAGAGAGAGAGAGAGAGAGAGAGAGAGAGAGAGAAAGAGATATACCTGATGAGTAAGATGAATGCTGAAGATTAAAGTTTAAATAATTAAAATATGACTCCTGAAAGACAATTTTGCCTAGCTTGTTGATTTGGTTTGTTTTCAGATGCAGTGGTGTGTGTGTGTGTGAGAATGTGCGAGGTCATCAAGCAAGTCGTAAAACTTCATGCAAGAGCTCTGGAGATCAGATTTCGTCCATTTTCAAGATCATTAAAAATTGATGCGCGACTATTAAATTAGGCCCAATCCCAATTCTACCCCTTACCCTGTTCACTTACCCCTTTCCCTTTGTTTCATGTGTTCATGTGAAGGGGTAGGGGCGTCTCAATTCTCTTTCGGCTGGAGGGGAAGAGGTAAGGGGAAGGGCTACATAAGCCCTTCAAAGGAAGATTTTTCATTTCCAGATACATTTCAGGGCATACAGCAACAGGGCCACCCGTGCTTGCCAAGAGACCCATAAATGTAAATTTGTAATATTTTTGCCATTAAAAAGGATTTTGATAAACATTAATTTGTTTTTTTCTTATGTTCTCCGAAAATCGCTAGGATAAAAGTTTGCTAATAACTGCACGATAGTTTCACAATAACGTTTACTGATATTTTATTGATACGCGGTGATTTGACAACATAAATACAAGTCCGGTGGCGGGTAACTTACCTTTTACCGCATGTCTGATCAATGCGTTGTTTAGTTGTGGTTACGTCCATGAATACGTGAACATGATGTTAACAAACGCTGCGTTTTGTATGCTCAAACACATAGTATATATTTCAAGAAATAACAGCGGTCCTGCACGCAACTGAGATCACTACAGCTCCTGACGGCATGTTGGAAGTGTGTGATAAACATCGGCGCATCTTTAACGTAGGAGCTGCGACGCCGCATGATGACGTGTAATGGTGTAGTAGCGGTGTCCTATTTCTTAGAAAATAATTTTCAGCCCTATGCTGTGACACTCTGTCTCAAGGGGCAAGAATAAGGGGTAATGGGTAGAATTGGGATTGGGACTTAATTTGAGTGGCTCAAATGTTTTAAGCAGAACCAGAAAACTGAAAAGAACCGGAAATATTTGTGCAGTTGAACAAATATCAGTCAAGGGGTAAGTTATGATGTAAAGAGGGCAAAAAAGTAAGGGAGCCAATTGGAATTATGGAATGTAAAATGGTATAAAAAAACCGGATGGCAAGAATCGTTGTGGGGTTTGAGACAAGCTGGAGTGACTGCATGAAAGAAGAAACTAGTTGAGCAGGGTTCAAAGGTCACTTCCAGAACGGGGAGGCCGAAATCCTGTTGGAACACAGGAGAAAAAAAATCTGCCGTACGAGTAACCAATTGCCAAAGTAATCATAGATTCGTAGGATAGTACCTCTTAAAGCGGTGACTGTAAAAAGACACACAGCCTAACGGTTAAAGGTGCGATAAGCGACTTTGAAAACGCATTACTAAATCAAATCATTTGGAAAAATACATGGGACACGATCGAACCGAGCGATTTCCGTCACGGCGTTAGCATTAGCATATTTTGATCATATAAATTGACACTAGAAAATTTGCTTAGGGTCCCATGTGCTTGTTTGCATTTTTCCAAGATGGAGAAACATATTAATCAACAAGAAGTGGATGAAGATACATGATTCTGCGTCTTTAAAAGTATCATAACTCTGTCGCCAAGTCCCGCTGTACTGGGGCGGAGCCAGAAATGGAAACTTTTGACAAATCTCTTGATAGCTTCTTTAGGTTTCAGGTTTTTTCCACCTCTATACATATACTATTATGTACATGCTTTGGTACACTTGCCCACAGTGGTGGTGGCAACAAGCCGAAAAACACCGCCGTGCTAAAAATTATTTTCGTTTCATCAAACAGTTGTAGCGGGTGCCGCAGGCTTCTTGCCAATTTCAGGGGTGTTTAGAAAGGTGCCTTTATTGCCAGGTGAAAGATGCAGGCATGCTAGATTAATACCGCGATAGACGTGACCCTTGAGGCGCTGCCTGAGCTATTCTCAGCCATATTGAGCAGATGGTCCATGTTCTCAACTGAGCAAGGAGTAATTCACTCAGCCATCACTACAGCACTAAACGGTGTTCTAAATAAAAGAACAGACACACACACACACACATACACACACAATCCTCAGAGCAGAACCCAGCCCCAGCTCTTTCACTTCTAACTACTTTGCTAACGCAGGGCAGCAAATTGTTTTTCCGACTGCTTAGCTAAAAATATCCCGATCACGATGGCTGAAAACAAGCGGCCCACGAGCTCCTGCGGTGGGAGAAACGGGCGGCAGCCATACCGACGTACGTTAATGTCAATAAATTGACAACTTAATATGGAAGCGGAGACGAGGTGAAAACCTGTTTGCTCGAGGATAATCTAAAGGGTGGGTTTGGTTCGGCCTAATCGTTCGAGATGGTTCTTAAGCTGGAAGATGATGAATGATTTTATTCTTATTCTTATTACTATTATTGGCTGTGCGGTCAGAAAATGCTAGCCGGCAGAGCCAGCTGTAAAACCAAATTTCAGGAAGTCTGCGATATTGTTATTATTGGAACAAGAAAAGATATCCCCCAAAATCTGGCTAGCGTCTTCATTTTCTCTTGTTTTGTGATCGAGGTGCGACATCCTACTAAAAACAGTCAGAAATAGCATGTATTAACATGCATTTTGTGGTTATTAAACCTACTTCCTGGACAACTGTGAATATAAAACGAACAGCTTGGACGTGAAATATGTTTGCCTCAGACTCCGGGTTTGTAATTTGCACAGACTGAAACACTGAACATACCTGCAGCACCAAAGGCTCCGGGTTGAACGCCAGCGTCATCAGTAGCTGCATCCTCTCGGTGTCCTTGAGATTCTTCAATAGGAAGCTACCAGAGTCTTTGGTCTCTGCGTACCTCCTGACAACACGGTCTAGGAGTCTCTGCGAGGGGCAGTGCACCATGTCCGACCAGCCCTCCACCACCTCGGGCGTCAGCAACCTGACGTCTCCGTTGAGCCGTGCAAACTCGGTTTTGTACATGGCTTGGACAAGATCACAGCGAGGTCTTCCTGTGGCCCTCTTGCATATCTTCTGATCGATCTCTGCAAGTTCTGTGTTGGAGCCCAGGCGTTTAAGGACCACCCTCCGTGTGCCTTCCCGGGGTTCACCATACTGAGCAAAGTAAACGTTTTTCACGTTAAAGAAGTCCAGAAAGCGTAGCCTCCCCCACGTCTCGAAGGTCACTTGTCCATTCGTGAACTTGCGACACCAACTGGTCCCGAAGCAGGCCGGACACTTGTTGAGGCCGATAAAGCGGCGGTCGGTCAGCTCGTTCCTCTGGAAAGAGGCCAGCAAGTTGTGGGTGTTCATAAGCAAGACGCCAAACAGAGCCGCGATAAAAAGGAACTTTCCGCACCGGTAGAAGCGGGCGAACTTTAGTGAAAGCAACCGCAACATGATGAACAGCAGTAGCAGCAGGAGGATCGGTGGAGTTCAGTCTACCTCAGTGCCAGTGTTTCAAACTTCCTCTTACCAGCTTCATCACCAGCATTTGTCATCTATAATGATCCATGTTGGCAGGGGGGCTTTTGATTCACGTCGCCGCCCTCAAGATCTGATGTCTGATGCTTAAGACTTAATCCACGAGCTAGCATTCAGCATCCTTCTTAGGAGTCACCTGAAAATCAAAAGAAATTTTGTTTCACACTCGCCATTCATAGATGTGTGAGAAGACATTACCAAAGCTGCTTTGAAATGTCAGCATTTAAAAGAACACGCTGGAGCAAAATAGAGCCCATTACCGGGAAATTACACTACATCCATCTTAAGGCCTAATCCAGTCCAACATGAGGGGGAAAATAAAGAAGGCAATCGATACAAAAAACGACTTGCATGGCTTTAATATAAAGAAATATCTATTGCAGAATCTTTTTTACAGAGTCATGTGACTGAACCGAAACTAAACTCTGAAAGTGTGTAAAGTCGTGAATAGACTCCAGGTTTTCTCCTTGCAATTAAGCAGTTGTTTCATTAGCGTTTCTCCTTACGGCTTTTTAAAAGCATGGCAACTTTTTATCCTTTTGCCTTTTTCCCCCCCATCTGCGTACGAAACTCAATTCGGCTGAGTCAACGCATACAAAAAAATAATAAAATGCGGCAAATCTCATTCTCATTATCCTTCGATATTACATTTAATTGCAAAGCATAATTGGGGAGATAAAAAAAGAAAGCAGAAGGATGTAAGGATGTACGCCGGGACCAATTTGATAAGACCGGACAATGGCGTCCATATCTCATTTTTGTTCTTCGGCAGACGGGAAATTTAATTACTTTAAGATGACAGCGAACGCTTTTGTCTTCTGTTCCTAACCATTAACGCAAATCTCGAAGAGACGATCCACGTCCGCAAATTGGTCCTTAGCAACTCTGACTAAATGAGCAACTTTCTAATCGCGGCGACGAAAGTTCAATTATCTTCATTTAACGCCGCTTCCATAAGGTTCGATAAAATGTACACCTAAGCGGAACTAAAATGGGTAACTGAGATGAAGCTAATTCGGCAAGGGACACAAGGCAGGGTGGTGTTTCGGGAAGATAATACAGACAATTACTAACATTTAACAATGCTGTCGTACTGAGACCTTGTGAAACTCCTGAGATGTTTAGGAGTCACACTCTAGAATGGCGTGAAAAACAAAACTAATAACCAAGAGACAACCGTGGTGAGCAGAAAGGCATCTCGGGACAAAAAAGACGTCGAAACTCGAGGCAGCACAAGATAACCCAAACTAAGCTTAGACATACGAAGATGCTATAGCTGTAGGTCTCCACTATCTGTACTACGTAGTAGTCAGTAAATGTTTCTACTAGCGGGTTGCCATAGCAGTAACTATTACTTGTAGGATGGGTCACTGAGCATTTCAAGTTGGCTTTCTTTTCAGTAATATTCAACATTTTTTCAGGAAATATGTCTTTTTTTTGTATAAAATTCAACAGTGAATGTCTGATCCTTAGCGGTCGGATTTTGCAGTCAATGCACCGTGCCAGAGGACATACCCAGGTCCGGTCGCCAGATCTTATTAAAAGAATCAATCTCGGTTCATTTTATTTTGACGTAGTCAGGAAAGAGAAAAACCAAGACGTAGCTGGTGTGTTCAAGAGCGCTGACAGATGGTGAGAGGTGACTCATCAGGCTCTGGTTTCATCAACACGCCAGATGAAAACTGGGCACATATCCAAAGACTAGGGTTCCAAACCCCCTGACAAATCCTCTGAAAAAAAAACTGTGACGTGATGCAGCTCTGGTTTAGAGAGAAAGTATTGGAAAACTTATAAGAAGGGTGTGTATACTATATAGGAATTCTAGGAAGTGGTTAAGGTGTTGGACTGCTGACCTGAAAACCGAGGTCCGATTCCCAGCACTGCCAAGCTACCACTGCTGGGCCCCTGAGTAAGGCCCTTAACCCTCAACTGCTCGGTTGTATGTTGCTCTGGATAAGAGCGTCTGCTAAATGCTGTAAATGTAAATATATAATAGTGTTGTCACAAATAGATATTTCGATACATATCGATACTGAAATATATGAAACGGTACCAATAGTCATTTCCCGAATACCGATACCAGCCCAGCTTTAGCGCTTTCACGCTCGCCCTTATCATATGTGTATCCAAAAATAAAGTCTGTTCATCATATACATTTTAACAACAACTTTATGAACAATTCGCAATACATTTGTTACAGTATTTATTACTAAATGATAACATTAGTTACTAAACAATATAATGGTACATGCTAGCTCTTTCTCTTGTTCACATTAAGATTAATACTGAATGTTTTTGAAGTATTTTTTCATTCTTAATTTACGTGCCAATGTTAACAAATATCTATTACCATTAACTTAAGTTCTAAAATTAGATTTT
>JAOUQX010000035.1:12468159-12483266 GCA_028566295.1 Liobagrus marginatus
TTAACTTAGTGTGTGAGTTAGGGCGGGGTACATCCTGTACAATCAGCAGTAAATCACAGGACTAACACTTAGAGACACAACCATTCACACACATTCACTCCTATGTACAATTCAGAGTAACACATTCACCTATGTACAATCACATGTGTTTGGAGACGGGAGGAAACCAAATGGTGTTCAAAATGGTCTCAGTTTGGTTCACTAGGCTATACACACAATAGAAGACTGCTGATCTGACAGTTGTCCAGAAGAAAATCATTTACACCCTTCACAAGGAGGGTAAGCCAGAAATATTCATCACCAAAGAAGCTGCTGTTTACAGAGTGCTGTATCCAAGTATGTTAACAAAAAGTTGAGTGGAAGGAAAAAGTGTGGAAGGAAAAGATACACAACCAACCGAGAGAACCGCAGCCTTGAGAGGCTCGTCAAGCAAAATCGATTCAAGAATTTGGGTGACCTTCACAACAAATGGACAGAGGCTGGGGTCAAGGCATCAAGAGCCACCACACACAGACGTGTCTCACACAGACGTGTCCTCTTGTTAAGGCACTGCTGAACCACAGACAATGTCAGAGGCGTCTTTCTAAGGAGAAAAAGAACTGGACTGTTGCCCAGTCGTCCAACGTCCTCTTTTCAGATTTGTGGTGTAATGTCAGCTGCTGGTGTTGGCCAATTGTGTTTTTTGAAAACCAAAGTCACTGCACGCGTTTATAAAATATTTTTAGAGCACTTCCTGCATCCTTCTGATGACCAACTATTTAAAGATGGTGATTTCATTTTCCAGCAGGATTTGGCACCTGCTCATGCTGCCAAAAAGCACCAAAAGTGTGTTAAATGACCGTGGTTCTACTGTGCTTGACTGGACATCAATCTCACCGGACCTGAATCCCACAGAGAATCTATGACGTATTGTCAAGAGGAAATGAGAAACAACAGATCAAAAAAATTCAGATGAGCTGAAGGCCACTGTGAAAGAAACCTGGGCTTCCATACAACCTCAGCAGTGCCACAGACTGATCGCCTCCATGCCACGCCCAAATGAGGCAGTAATTAAAGCAAAAGGAGCTCCTACCTATCATTTGGTATGTTTACCCTTGATGAATTGTAAGAACTCCATGTAAATACGCACGCACGCACGGACGCACACACACACACACACCCCCCATTTGCATATTTTATGCACTGGTTATATTGTTGTCTTTGTGTTGTGTGTTGTTGCTGATTTAGTGAATTTTATTTGACTTGTTTAATTGTCAGCCGCAAAGTCACCAAAATCTCATGCTATTTAGCTGAAGAAGACCTATTTAAATATATTTAAATATTTTCATGTGTGTATGTGGTACACACAGTAGTGGTCCACAGCTATTACTTGCTGTACTGTAACCACAGCTGCAGTAATGTAGTACGAGTTGTTGTTGAGTTGAGTTTTATTGGTCACATGCACATCATACAGTACAATTCTTTGATTCCGCATATCCCAGCATACAAATTTGAACGCTGGGGTCAGAACGCAGGGTCAGCCTGAACAAACGGCGCCCCTGGAGCAAGTGAGGTTAAGGGTCTTGCTCAAGGACCCAATGATGGCAGCATGTCTGGATTACTGATATAATCTGATGTTACTGATTACTGACTCAGAGCCTTACCCACTGAGCCACCATCACCCTCACCGTATATTACATATATATACTACACCGTGTAGTATGAGTTGTACTTCATTGTACTGCAAATCATTTGTTGTGCTTAATTTTCCTGCAGTTGTACTGTAATACACTAATAATTTAGTAAGGGGTTGTAAAGTTTTTTTTTTTGTCTGTAGGGTGGTGTTGGCTCAATGGTTAAGGCTCTGGGTCAGTGATCAGAGGGTCGGGGGTTCAAACCATCATTGGGTCCTTGAGCAAGACCCTTAACCTGACTTGCTCCAGGGGCGCCGTTCGTTCTGGCTGACCCTGCACTCTGACTCTAGTTCAAATTTGTAGGCTGGGATATGCGCAATAAAAACGTTTCACTGCATGTGTGTGATAAATAAGATTCGAATTTAAAGCCGTCCCTTTCCTAAGCAAGGCACTGACTGAGTGCCACACCTTGGTCTGTGAAACTTTGATCAAGAATAATGGCGATCCTAAGCCATGGCATGCCTTTTTATTCCTCCATGCCTGTTGCGTGGTTTTGCCTGCATTTGAGTATAAAAGCTTGGTTTGGCCCATGATGCAGCACCCAATGAGCTTGAAACCTTCCCTTTTCAAGGAGCTCAGATAATAATTAATTTGGCAAGTCTCACTCACGGAGCTGCTTCACAATCTCTTTACCAGGGACAGTGCATCATGGCTGACCATGATGTTTAACTCACGACTCCAAGCTGAGATATGCAAAGAAAGGAATTTCATTGTGCTATAATGGATAGGTGCTAAATAAAGGCTTCTTCTTTCTTTTTTATCTATGTAATATCTTGGGATATTGTAATATATTTATGTAAGATCTAATATCTATGTAATATCTAAAACTTTTGTGGAATGCCATAAGGAGGCAAATGGTAGCTCACTGGTTAAAGGTTAAGTGGTGGACTGCTGATCCGAAGACCGGGGCTCGATTACCACTACTACAAAGTTACCATTGCTGGGCCCCTGAGCAAGGCCCTTAACCTCACCTGCTTTTCTACATTTATATTTGCAGCATTTGACATACACTCTTATCCAAAGTGACTTACAACTGAGCAGTTGAGGGAGGATTAAGGGGCCCAGCAGTGGTAGCCTGGCGGTGTTGGGAATAAAAACCTTGGTCTTTGGATAAGCCAGTCCAACACCTTAACCGCTGAGCTACCACGTCCCTATTTTGTAAGTACCACTTCCATATCATTTGTAAGGATAAGAGCATCTGCCAAATGCTGTTTAGCACTGCTGCTATAGTAGATTTTCAGTGGTCCACAACGGCTTTTTTGATGCACATAGTGTATATACATAGTGTCTAAAGCTAAACGGTTAAACCCCAAATCTCATCTCTGTATTAGCACTGATAGATTTATTGGACATGGGCGTGGTTCCAGCAAGCGTTCGAGCCAATGGTTTATTTTAATTCCCAATTTCTGTGTTTTCTGATAGTTTTAGTTTCTCTCGTAACTGTTTTAAAGTGTGTTTCTACTCTTGTATGATTTTAACGCTAGCTTTTGATTTGTAATGTTGCTGTGTAGGAGGTTTGGGTAATTTCCCTCATTTCTGACTTCGGTTTGTGTAAATGAGCTTAGCTTCCATTCAAAGCAGCGTCGCACTGACCGGCTGCTTCTTCCCTATAAGGCAACAGATGGGTTTTGCTGTGCTTTGTTGAGTTGTTGAGTGCAAAGTTAGTATTTTCAATTCAAATGCAAACATTCTTGACAGCAGCAAGGTGCTTTGAAAGCTTCAAAGAAGTTAGAAGGATGTCATCTTCAAGTAGAACAATCTGTGTTTTAGCTTGGTCGAGTTTCAGGGCATCAGACTGTACCGGTAGGTTCCAAAAGAGAGCGTCGTTTGTTTGTTTTCTCACCACCATTGAAGAATGTGTGAATTCAATATCAGACGCTTGAGTTTGCTCTTCTGCGCTCGGCAACGGATAAAAAGCTGATATTTCATTTCCCTAAGTAAGCTTAAGTGTGCTGTTGTAGGAGAATTAAAAAGAAAAACACGTTGGCGTGATGCAAAGCTGTTATAAACACCACAAAGTGAGACACTCTGAAGCTATCGTCAAAGATGCTCTTGTCGGCGGAGTGGCGCAGTGGTAGCGCACTCGCATTGACATATACTCAGCGCTGTTGTGTTGCGGGGCGAACCGGGTCCGATTACTGCCCGTGGTCATTTCCTGATCCCTTCCCCCACTTCATTTCACCACTGTCCTGTCTATAAAGGCATAAAAAGCAACCCAAAATAAATCTTAAATAAGGAATGTTTCCAAACATTCCAAAAAAAAAAGTTACATAATATGCGGGGGAAGTGGTTACGGTGTTGCACTGCTGCTCAGAAGGTTATGAGTTCAATTCACACGATCTCCAAGCTGCAACTGCTGAGCCCCAGAGCAAGGCCCTTCATTTCCCAGCTGTGTTAATGAGATAAATGTAAGTCGCTCTGGATAAGGACATCTTCCAAATGCCGTAAATGTGAAGATGGTGGTTGGAATATAATCTCTCATCCTTTGTGGAAGCAATCTGTTAAAATCCATCCATGAGTCGACGGAGAAGGTGCTACACCTGTAAAACGGCAGTGCCTTTAAAAGTAACTGATATTACGCTCATAGTTATCAATAATGCAGGGGGTGTTGATGCAAAGCCCCATGACGGCCTCTTGAAGAAGTCAACACGAGCCGGTGTTGGGTATCTGTCAGGTTCTGCATAGGGGTTCCAATTTCTTTTGTTTGCCGCTCTTTTAGGGGGGCATTTGTTAAATTTTTGCCCGTGCAGAGAAGATCTGAAGGGCATCATGGAATTCTGAAGATGGCTATACTGCCAAACAGGAAGTGGCTTGACTTCCTAGTTGCACCATTCATTTTGATGACTCAGCATTTTTGGCAAGCATTACATCACCGTATTAGTTGTTCGATTCAAATGTTTCTCGGTGCATTCGTCTGCACATGAATGTTTTTTTAAACAAATGTGGTTTACATGTGAGCACATGTTTTACATGTCAAATTCACTGGGAAGAGGCCCCTTACAAATTGGCGGTTGAAAGATGAAATGGGGGAAAAAAACTGATCAGGTGTAATAAATAAAGCAAACTTACAGATAAAAACGTTTACTCTTGTTAGCGAACAAATATAAAGAGAATATGTCACACAAAACTGCAGCATGTCACATGAGATGACGAGAAGTCATTCATTTTCACCAATGTGTTTTAACCAAACTGATACTCCAGGACATTCTGAAGATCCTTTCTGACATCTCATGAGGGATAACAATATTGTGTTATACTTTATATCCGGTCGATCTTTGGGAATTTTTTTTGTCAAAGCCTTCTGGTAGTGGAGCCACAATCTTTAAGACTTTTCTAGAACCAGCGATGTCATTACTCCAATCAAGTTTTTAGCAAATGATTACTATGAACCCTGACCTGTGTTGATTAGGGTCGGATCTTCAAACACTGCTATAAGGTGCAGAATATATGTCAATCCTGTACGGGAACCCAACATACAGCATGTTAGTAAGGTTTCAGGCCACCATCATCGTTCTTCCATCGAACAACCGACTTCCATGAGTAGTTAATTCCATCGCATACTCAAATATAAGGCTCAGTGTTTTGAAAATCATTTACATTTCTTTGATTTACATTCACAGGTGCTAGTGCTTTGAAGTCCAAAATAAACCAACATATCCCTATGTTGGAATAAATCAACATAACGAAATATCAAATAACGAAACTGTCAGTGCCATATCTGTGTAGCGTGCTCGCTCCGAACGGTTCGGTTCGGATGGCGAGACGCGAACCGGGACGTATGTAAGACGCAATCGCAGACTTCTTCGACATAATCCTTTTATTTTCAGTCCACAGCTCAGCACACATACAAGATCCGTGAAGTAAACTTAGTGCTGCTACAACAAACAATGATTCGCGCTGATCTGTGTCAATGCCTGCTCTTTTATACAAACTCATGATTAGACTTAAACACAACTCAAGTGCGCATGGTTTAAGCTGCGGGTCAACTTTGGAGCAGTCATTGTGAGCGATGCCTCATTCAAACACAGCTATTTAAGGCGGAACGTATCCTCCTCCTTTCTTGCGACTGTCACTCGAAGTCATTCGTCTGTCTTCTTACAGCAGCCTGGACCTGAAGGGGGAGTCCGACCTAAGCCAGAGTAACATTCGAAGCTTTGTTTTAGTATTGGATAGTTTGGTCCGCTCACCTTGTCTTATCTACTCCTACTCTGCATATGCTTTGAATCTGAGCTCGTTTCAATTTCAAGAGTACGTCTCAGTCGCACCTGTGTCCTTTTTCCAGACCACTTGTATGCTGAGAGAGGCAGTGGAGCTGGCAGCATGGACAACGACGTGACACAGATCTCTCGCGAGGACCTGGAGGAACTCAGGGTAGCCTTCAACAAAATTGGTCAGTCAATCAAGCTTCCAAATAGAAGTACACTGTTATAATAGATCATATGTTAGTGTTTTGTACGTCATGATAAAAATGATCAGACTTTTATTGTCAAACCCAAATTAAATATGGTTAATATTACTTCTTGACTGGGTCAGTAAATATATATATATATACACACACAAATAAATATATTGGGCGCTTCATCACTAAGACACTGGACAGTGATTTTGTTTACAATGCCGAGTTCATGAACATACTCACTACTGGTTGTAAGCGTGAGGTGATCTTGCCGTAGGAGGAGGGCATTTGTGTAACAAATGATTTGCTTGCTTTGCTCTTCTCCACAGACATAGACAACAGTGGCTATGTGAGCGATTTTGAGCTGCAGGAACTCTTTCGGGAGGCCCACCTCTCTATTCCGGGGTACAAGGTGCGAGAGATTGCTGAGAGGTTCATCGCAGGAGATACCAACAAAGATGAGAAGATAAGCTTTGAGGAGTTTGTCGCGGTACGGATAATCAGGCGTATTGAACATGCGTATTGAAAGCTTTAGCGCTAACGTCTGGATAGCTCCAGATTTGGAGAAACTGAACGGACCTGTACTTTGCTGTAGTGTGTGTGTGTGTGTGTGTGTGTGTGTGATTAAGTAATTTCCTGTTCGATTCCACAGATATACCAAGACATGAGAAGTCAAGAAGTGAGGGAAACCTTTCGCAAGACCATCTCCAGGAAGGATGGCATCTGCTCCTTTGGGGGAACATCCGGACTCTCCAGTGCAGGAACTCAGCACTCATATTCTGGTAAGTTCTCACAAAAAGTTTAATAAAATAAGAAAATAGCCTGCACACAGATTATGATTTCTTAACTTCGATTTAATGTTTTGTAGAATTGTTAAATTGTGTGCTTGGAATAAATTAAATAAAGTGCTGGATCAAGTGCTATTTTAACACCCTGGGGTCCGAGGGTTTTTTATGGCCTGTGAGATGTTTTGACACACCCTAACATTTGTGTTTATTTGAGCTTCTTATAACATACTATTAACCAACATTTTATTTGTATTCAGCACAAGCTAAGCTACAATAATATGTAAGCAAAATGCGATATGTACATGTTTACATTTCATAGGAAATAAATATTATGCTGGTTAGTGAGTATTGCAAAAAAAAAAAGGTTTTACTGAAATAAGGCCATAAAAGCTGTATTAGTTTGTAATAAGAGATTAGTGTAATCAGTCATGTACTAATCATTCACTAAATAATTAATAATTAATTAATAATTAATTAGTGTAATCAGTCACTAAATAATCTTCCCTCATCAACGTGGAATGCTGTGAAAAGACTCACATTGTTTCTTCACTTTGTTTCTCACGCGAAGCCGAAACGATTTAGCATGTGACTAGTGCTGGGGGCGGGGCTACTGCAGCACATTAAAGATAATATTTATCATGTGACTAGTGCTGGGGGCGGGGCTACTGCAGCACATTAAAGATAATATTTATCATGTGACTAGCGCTGGGGGCGGGGCTACTGTAGCACATTAAAGATAATATTTATCATGTGACTAGCGCTGGGGACGGGGCTACTGCAGCATATTAAAGATAATATTTAGCATGTGACTAGCGCTGGGGGTGGGGCTACTGCAGCACCTTAAAGATAATATTTAGCATGTGACTCATGCTGGGGGCAGGGTTACCACAGCGCTTTAAAGATAATATTTATCATGTGACTAGCGCTGGGGGCGGGGCTACTGCAGCATATTAAAGATAATATTTAGCATGTAACTAGCGCTGGGGCGGGGCTACTGCAGCACATTAAAGATAATATTTAGCATGTGACTCGTGCTGGGGGCGGGGTTACCACAGCACTTTAAAGATAATATTTATCATGTGACTAGCACTGGGGGCGGGGCTACTGCAATGCATTAAAGATGATATTTATCATGTGACTCACGCTGGGGCAGGGCTACTGCAGCACATTAAAGATAATGAGTAAAATTTGAGGTGACTGCACCTCTGCTTGGTTTCATACAGATTACATAAAGTGAGAATATTCGTGTTCGATTTGACTTACAGCATTTAAAACCAACATTTTCAGCTTTCCGTAAACGTACGTTTTATGTTTGTGTGATAATTATTCAGTAAGTTACAGTTCACTTTCTGACACGTTTCAGACTGGACTCCGCTAACCGAGGCACGGCAAAAGGCGCATGCCGTTATTATTTTTATTTGGTGAAAAGCACAACATATAGTTTTTATTGTGAGTGTATACAAAAAAAGAATAGACACTTCAAAGTTTCGATTGTTGTGTAACACTTATGTATACTTTGTATAACACTGTATGATTTAAATCGAGGGAATATTTTTTGTCTTTTGCAACGATAAAAAAAAAAAAAAAAAAAAGGTGAGCTCTTAGAGCGGGCGATACGGCCGACCCCAGAGGGTTAATAAACGGCCCGAAAATACTAAACAAATCCATTGTGCTATTATACTGTATTACATTTGAGTTAAAGACAATTAATGGGCCGTCAGTCTGCATTATCTAGGCCTACTTTTTTGGGGGGATTATGGATGAAGGTGCTTGAAGGTGTGTTTAAAGATGGTGGTTTATACACTACTGGAAAAACACCATGTTGGGTCTACTTAAGAAGTTTTTCCCTGCACCAAATTTAATTACTGACATTGATGTAATCGCATGTGTTCTGGGTGAAGTTGTTCTGTCACATGTTTGTAGCTCTTGCTGAAACCGGAGCCAGAGCACATCCCACTAGGAGATATTGGTTCATGAATGATGCCATTTTATGGTCCTTGGCTGGGCATAAATCTTAATGGTACTCTGAGCCTTTTTTATATTGATTGTGTCTGATCTGTAAAAATTTTCCTGCAGATGAAGAGAAAGTGGCTTTTGTTAACTGGATCAATAAGGCCTTGGCTAACGACCCGGACTGCCAGCATCTCATCCCCATGGACCCCAACACGGATAGTCTGTTCACATCGGTGAAGGATGGCATCCTTCTCTGGTAAGATGATACCACCTGTCACACCAATGTGTCAAACACATTTAGTCACAGGTCATGTTCTGTCTACACTAACGTCATGTGGGCCAGACCACAATATTCACTTTTTCACATATTGTCGATTATTGCGACAGTATTTCTCCTAATAATTTGTATCGTTTACTGATTTCTTTGCAGCAAAATGGTTAACCATTCTCAAAAGGAAACAATCGATGAAAGGGTCATCAACACGAAAAAACGCACCATGTTCAACATGACCGTAAGCATGTTATCTTCTTCCGTCAGCAGCGCTATATAATGTACACAAACGGATGTAGATCCATGACTTTCGTGTAGTTTTTATAAATATGTTCTGTGGTAGAACATCTGTCGTGACCAATCAAACACTTTTATGTAAATTATTCAGCTGAAGGCAGAGACTGACTATCTACCCTAGCTACCCAAACTTTACACTCTATTCTCTGATTAGCATAATGGCTTGTCAACAAGCTGCTCATTCAGACCTGCATAAATCTTCGTAAAATAGCCTTGCTAAAGTGTTGGTTGCGTTGTTGTTGTTTTTACGTCTGAAATGCACATGATCTACAGTCTGTTCGGTGGCATGAATATTGCCCGAGGTTTTATTTTGCCTGAAACCGATGCCGCTGGCCTGCTTCCCAGAACTTCCCGAGTTGTAATATTGCAGTTTTACTGTAAAACATTTGCGTTATGAAGGACAGGATGTCGGATTGTTGAATTACAATCCGAGGGATTTGCACTCAGCGCTCGGTGTAAATGTGCCAGCAAGCAAATTTAACTGGTAAATAAAGACGTCCCCAAATTCATGCCGGAGCTTTTTTGCCTGCAAATATTACTGTTCAACAGGCGACTGAGTCGTGCTGACATATGCAAGTGCATCCAGCTTTCCAACGGAGTCGCTCTGTGTCAGTACAGCAGCGAGCAGCAAGACACTCTGGGCTCACGTCCAAAATAATCTCGCTGTGCTTGGCTGGGTCAAAATGAGACAGCCATATTGCTGCTATCAAATCCAGCTTTATGTGCTAAAGGCCATTCAGCACTTCATCTTTTTTTCATGAGCTCTGAGTTTTGCTGTGTTAAAGCGGCTAGAAGAAGACTGAAGCGAGTGCATCATGACCAATCTGACCTCGCGGCAGCTCTCAGGGACACGAAGCGTTCTGATTTTATCTGCGATGTTATTCTTACATTAAAAAAAAAAATCCAGCTTAGTCAAGCTACAGCTGAGAATTGTTCTACAGATTTCGCTTTACATATACAGCATTTGGCAGACGCCCTTATCCAGAGCGACACACACATTAGTGCTTAAAGTCTATCAATGAATAGGTCAATAATGGACAACTATATCACAAACTAAGTAACATTAACCCAAAATTGCTGTAAAAAGTTTTTTATTTTATTTTATTCAATATTATAAATGCTGGCTAGGCAGCATGGTGGCAAAGTGGTTAGCACGTCTGCCTCACAGCAAGGTGGTCATGGGAGCATAGGGTAGATTCCTGGAGTTTGCATGTTCTCCCTGTGCCCGCGTGGGTTTTCCCTGGGTACTCTGGTTTCCTCCCACCTCCGAAAACATGTGATTGGGCATAGGTGAATCGGCTACTCTAAATTGTCCATAGGAGTGAATGTGTGTGTGAAAGCGTTAGCCCTGTGATTAACTGCCGATGGTTCAGGGTGTACTCCGCCTCACACCCTAGGTTAGGTGGGATAGACTCCAGCGACCCCGTGACCCTGAACAGGATCACTGACAGTGGATGGATGAATAATTGTTAGCTATTTAAGGAATATATCAATTCATTAGCTATTTAAGGAATATATCAATTCAATCGTCTCTTGAAGACATAAGCAAGGGTAAGAGTTACATATTGGATGACTGTGATGAAAATGCCCGCAAAAGTCTTGACAGGAATGTCCAAGGAAACTGTTGGTCTCCTGATTATGAGTTCCAATCCAAGCTGCCACTTCTGAGTCCTTGAGTAAATGAGATAACTTAAGTTGTTCCGGATAAGTATGGCTGCAAAATTGCCATAAATATCAAATTATATATAAATAGCAATTATTTTGAGCAGTCAGATTAAAGAAAAGGTGTGGTCACACTCTATGGTGTGAGAAAAATCCAAAACGAAACTGCAAAATCTAGCACACAAAGCTCTATGCCATCTTTTACACCATCTGAGTCATCAAACACCTTTTCAACAAGGTTTTTACATATGGAAATACACTTTAAAAGTGGTTTAAGTGCTGGTCACATAAGTGTGCTGCTTCAAGACGATCTTATTCATCACAAACACACGCAGTGTAATGTTTTTATTCTACATATCCCACCTTACGAATTAGAAAGCCGGGGTCAGAACGCAGGGTCAGCCAGAGCGTGCGGCGCCCCTGGAGCAATTGATGTTAAGGGCCTTGCTCAATTTTGGTAGCTTGCCTGGTGCAAGGCTTGTACCCAGACCCTCTGATCACTGACCCAGAGCTTTACCATTGGCCCACTCTCTCTTGTTCTCTAGGAGAATTTGATATTGGCCCTTAACTCCGCCTCAGCCATCGGGTGCATGGTGGTAAACCTTGATGCTCAGGACATGGTCGCTGGAACCCCTCACTTGGTGCTGGGGCTCCTTTGGCAGATCATTAAGATCGGCCTGTTCTCCAACATCGAGATTGCAAGCAATGAAGGTCACACACACACACACACACACACGGTTACTCTGACATTTTTAGAGTTTGAAACTAAGCTTAGTAAACAACGCACCCCTGTTTAAACAAATATTTTGTGTACTTTTTTAAGGAAATGTTGACAAATTTACTTTCAATCCGCAAATCTTTTGATAAAGTTGTCAGTAAATGATTTTCATTCGTCAGACAAAGTCAATTTCCAACAGATTTATGTAATCCTATTTTAATGAGTGCTCATGCTATAAGGTGCATGGGGGTGAGTCAAGTAAAAAAGCCCAAAGAATCAACAATTAAAACAATTTACAAAAAGATCTTTAAAATGTGGCTGACCTCCATATTTTCTGTATTTTGATTGGTGATCTTACTGAAATCTTATCTCAGAACTACAAACTGAGTTGTGCTTGTTTCTGCAGCTCTGATCGCCTTGCTCGGCGAGGGTGAAGACTTGGAGCTGCTGATGTCCATGTCCCCTGAGGAGCTGCTACTGCGTTGGGTGAACTATCACCTCAAAGCTGCTGACTTGAATCCAATCAAAAACTTCAGCGACGACATCAAGGTAACATGGAAGCAATGATACCATTAACGTTGCCTTAATCACAGCTCTAATATCCTGGTACACTTTTTGATATCAATTTCTCTTGCAGGACTCCAAAGCTTACTTTCACTTGCTGAACGAGATTGCTCCTACTGGAGAAGATGACAAAATGCAGGTCATCATCGACATGTCTGGCTTAAATGTGAGTCTTTTTGTGAATGATGCTCGGGGCTGCATGGTTTAGTATTGCATAGGAAAAGTACTCGGGTCAAGATTATTAACTAATGTGAAAGACGTGGCAGACGTCTTTATCCTGAGTGACTTACATTTATATAATAGATAAAATTTAAGGTTAAGGGCCTTGTGCGGGGGAGTCAGCAATGGCAACTTGGTGGTGCTGAAAACTAAACCTACGATCTTCCGTTCAGCTACCACTACTCCATGGCTCAAGTAAGGGGAAAAATCCTCGAAGAATATTTGAACCTTTAAAGGAACCAGACTTAAAAGGAACTCGTCCTCGCTCGATTTAGATGAGGATTGCGTTAGAGGTATGGATTTGTCACTGAGTTCCTGGGATGAGCACAGAACTATATTTATGATTGCAGGAAGAAGATGACCTGAAGAGGGCGGAGCTTATGCTGAAACAAGCGGCTCGAATCGACTGCCGGCAGTTTGTCTCACCTCAGGACGTGGCGTCGGGGAATCAAAAGCTTAACTTAGCCTATGTGGCCAACCTGTTTAACATGCACCCAGCCTTGAAAAAGCCCGCCGACAATGGTATTGACCTCACCGCGATTGAGGGTGAGTCACTAATAATGCTAATAGTAAACGTAAACAATGACTGAACAAAGACAATTTTTTTCACAATACAAATCAGTTCTTCCTCATGGCAGGTGTGTAAATAAAGCTGTAGTACAAACTTAAAAATGATGTTGGAATTGTTTACAGCTGGTTGTGTCGATTTAACATGAGTTTAAGTTGTTGTAATGTCCCTCCTGCCTCAACTCCTCTCATTGAGGGTATAAACAGACCGTTCACTTTGCAAAACTATATCAAGAGACAATGATGTTACCCGGTGACCCATGACTCAATGTGTTAGTTTCACGATTGGCCAAAGGTTCAAGCTATAGTATGTGCTTCTTTGAATAGCGTGAATACTTCATCATAAGTGTCAGTATCAGTATGTATTCAACTTTGGGTTCAGTCAGGGAAAACATACCTTCAGTGATGGGCAACCCATGTTCTTAAGATACTTTGTCCTGCTTCTTTTCCAACTATCCCTGCCCTACCCACTGCTAATTACCGGGAATAGTCCAATCAGAGGCTGGGCGATAACCATCTCAGATTAAGGTGGAGTAGGGGAAGACCAAGTGAATTGGTATCTTCCAGCTTCTGATTGACTAAACACATCTGATCCAGGTAATCAGCAGAGGGTATGGCAGGAAGATAGAAGCTTAAGGAACATGGGTTGCCCATCACTGGATACCTCCTTGTGTGTATTAACGGATTGATGGTCGACATTTAAGATATGTGTAGGATATACCAGAAAACTCTTTCAGAATATTATACCACAGGGGATTAGCCAGTAAGCAAAAAATAATGGACTCTTAAAAAGGAGTGACTCCTCAACCAAATGTGTCATTTCCTGCATTGTCATTTTCTCTGTATACAGGAGAATCTCGTGAGGACAAAACCCTTCGAAATTGGATGAACTCGCTGGGGATGAGTCCGAGAGTCAATCACTTATACAAGTAAGGCGATGGATTATACTCTATTAAAAAGAGCTTGGTCTGTGATTGGTTATCTGCCATGTCAGTGAAACTGCTTCGTTTATGTATGACATTTTGAGTATAGAATATTCAACTGGATGCTCACGCTATTCCTCCAGGCTCATCATCTGGTATTTCAGTAGTTCTTGACATCTAAAAAGGCATCTTTGTGTTGATTTTTCAGTGACCTGGTCGATGGCCTGGTTATTCTCCAGTTGTATGAGAAAATTGGGGTAACAGTGGACTGGAAGAAAGTGAACCACCCTCCATATCCTACCTTTTCTGGCAAAATGAAAAAGGTTAGTATGAGTTTTCAGTGTAATGGGGGGGTGAATCCTTATCCAAATTAACTTGCAGTTAAGCAGAGTTCTTTCTGATTAGCAGACCAATGAGCTACGGTTTTCCTTAAATAGCTCAGAATAATACCTATAGGCAAAAAAGGGAATTGTAGTCAAAGTAAAGTCAATATGGAGTCATACATTCTACAACATATAAACACACACACAAACGCTACTGATAGTTCAAATACAAAATGAGAAAATAATTGTAAATGTAAACATGTTTGCAGCTGGAGAACTGTAACTACGTCGTTGAGTTGGGCAAAAAGGAGGCAAAGTTGTCACTGGTGGGCATTGGAGGTGACAATATCAACGAGGGTAACCCCAAGCACACACTGTCTCTGGTGTGGCAGTTAATGAGAAGGTATGTTACTCATCTGGGTGAAGGAGCTATGAGATGAGAGACACATACAGCTTTATACGGGAACAGAATATTAGAATAGAATTTGTATTTTTTTTTGCGCTTTAATCGTATTTACATTCCCTTAAGCCCCGGTCACAACCCGCCGTGCGTTTTTTTGTCCGTACGTGTTCTGCGGAGGTTACGTTCGCGGCGTTTTTGGGTCGGAAGTGGCAAGAGCAGAGAGCACGCACGTCACACTCACGGTTGCGCAAGGTGTGAGTACGTGGCCCGCATGCCACGTCTAGGGGTAAAAGGTTGCGTGCATCGTACGTTCCGTAGGTGGTAAGTGAGTTGTACGTGCTGACAACGTG
>JAOUQX010000035.1:12487499-12498305 GCA_028566295.1 Liobagrus marginatus
GTTAAATATGTATGCATCTGGTACTGATCCGGCCCGTGTGTCAAATTTTGTAAGTCAATGTGGCCCCTGAGCCAAAAGGTTTGCCCGCCCCTGACTTAGACTTATAATTCTTCTATTAGATTTTGGATTTTGGGGTTCTTCCTAATAGATGAATCAAAGAAGCTGGATGGAATCCGGCAGTAGAGAGTAGAAACATATTTTTGTACTCATTAATTCGGTGAATGATTTGGAGCTGAGGCCCAATCCAATCAGAAACAGTTAAGGGTTACGTTTGTTCCGCCAGTTACTAGGCTACAACCTTCAGGACTAAAGTTGCAATGAAAGTGTCCCGATCATTTTTTCAGGATAACTCAATCAGCACCAGCCTCCCGGTGATCGATCTGATCGATACCATTGCACCCGGTGCCATCAGAGAGGAAATGGTAAAGCGAGAAGACCTAAGTCCTGATGACATGGCTAACAATGCGAAGTAAGTAAATATTCAAAGTGTTGACGGTTAAGATACAAATTGTTGATCGGACCCAAAACTGTCTCTCGTTCATCCTCAGGTACGCCATCTCGATGGCACGAAAGATCGGCGCCAAGGTTTACGCACTGCCCGAGGACCTGGTGGAGGTCAACCCAAAGATGGTGATGACTGTCTTTGCCTGTTTGATGGGGAGAGGTCTGAAAAAGTGAAGTGATTGGTTCGGATTATAATTTATTATCCTGGGAATAGGATGGTACATCTGTTTGATGGTATTCTGGTGCTAATGAAGATGTCACGTATATACAGTAAAACATTTGTGTAAAGAGCGTACCTTGAATCACGCTAGGAGGCTTTAGGAGGTGGAGTTTTGAGCTTTGCAGCTATAAATTATTCTGAGTCATTTTTCATACCTTGTATCACTTTTGTTTTACAGTTGTCTTTTGGTCCTTGCACCTTTTCAGCCTGACCAACAAACAAAAAGAAAACGATTGCTATATCACTTTTCCTTCAATATGATCTCCATTTTCTAGATATACGTCTCATTTGTAATAAGGAAATGCTGACAAATCAGTAGTTTATTTTAATATCAATGCATTATGGTTTATTTTATCAAGCTCTCATCTTAATATTTGTATAATTTCATCAATATTTGCCGTCAATGATGCCTTATATGTATTTTAATATACATCATTTGTGGTCAAGTTGTTGATTTCAGGATAAAATTTCAGACATTGGAGGTAAACTCTTTTGAAATTAATATCCAACATCAAATTCGAACATCTCCTGATATTAGCAATAAAAATGACACTTTTAACTTTGGTATGTATGACATGAAGGATAAATAAAGTTTAATTGTTTTAAATGTGTAATTAAATGGTTAAGGCTCTGGATTGTTACTTAAGGTTAAGCGGTTTAGACCCAAGCAACACCAAGCTGGCACCGTTAGGCCATTGGGAAAGGCATTTTTGCTCTTTGCTCTGGGGGTTGGGCTGCACCCATGTTCCTAAGCTGGAATACGTGACGACCCCCCCAAGACTGACTGTTGTCAGGCATCCACTGCATAAGGTCGTGGCAACATCACTGTTCAAGCATGACTGGCAGTTTTAACAAAAGCTGAAATGGATAAAAATAGCCAGAAAATCCTGGACAAATGCTTGTAGCCATCATAAGAAAATAATTAGGATGGAAAAAAAGAACATTTCTTGTACGTTTCCCACTAGACTGTTTCCAAAGTTGAAATGGATAGTTGATAAAAATGTTTAAAAAAACATTACAGCTTGCTAATGTTACATGAGACTTCCATAAGGGACTCCAAAACAAGGTAAAAGTCAGTCGCTGAGAGACTATGGAATGTAGGTTACAATATTATCCTAATCGAGATCGTTTTCCGGCATTTAGAAATGGACAATAAAAAACACATTGCCATTCTGACATCTCGATGACACGTGAGCTTGTGGAAGTCCATGAGGACTTGCTGTGGCGCTGCTGGAATCTGGAAGTCATTAGGGCATCCAGTCCAGCGGTGAAAGCGTGTGAGTGTTTGAGTGGAGAATCATCACTGGTGCACTGTTTGTACATAATCTAATACAAATTTTTAAGACTACCGATAAAGGCATGATTGATGCAGTCGCTGACGATTACGATGGTGACTAGATGATGCGAGTTCCATCTTAAGGAGATGTGTTTTTACTAATTAAATAAATCTTTAATCTGTAATACGATGTTTCTAAAAAACATCGTAAACAAAGAAAGTGGTACACAATACATACCACAACGCCTGAAGCATTGGCTGATCGATAAGCACGATTATGGGATATGATTTAACCTTAATAGGTTTAATGGGAGCAAGCACTGAGTGAAGTAACTATTTTAATCACTAATTAAGCTCTGATACTTCGGGCTGGATCTCTTGAATAGAAAACATTTTTTGCGAAACGGCAAAAGTCCAGACATGCGGTTGAAGGGAAGACGCCATATGCTGCACTTCTGCATAATTGGAAGCTTTTGGAAGTCCTTGATGAAATAGACCGCACACATTGTTTCCAAAATTCAATACCACTGGACCCAAGATAAGCGCACCCACTTACACGCCTGAGTCAACTAAATACGACACGGTATAATTATTCTGATGGACCCTTTTTTATTGTTGCTCTCCAGCTCTGTAATCGTTCTTTCGCTGGCATAAAGAAAAAGCAATTATTCATGTGAATATTGATCTTTGCTACAAAAGGCAGTTCTCCACTATTCAGTTTGATCAATTACTTTTATATTTATTTATTTAGTTAGAAGCTTTTATCCAAATGGGCTGGGATACAGTTTCAGAAGTTCGTTTCTGGTCATTGCTATAAAACATTCCGAGATCCTCAGCTCTAAGTGCAAAGCTTGTACAAAAGGGAAATTCGAGAAATTCACAAAAAAAACACTTAAAAAAAACATCTCAATTATGCAGTGGATTCACAAAATGTATGTAATGAAGACAGAGAAACTCCTGAATTAATTTTCAATTCGGTACACTATATATAAATATATATACACCGGCCAAGCATAACATTATGACCACTTGCAGGTTAAGGGAATAACACCCCATTATCTCTTCATTGTGGCACCTCTTAGTGAGTGGGATATGTTACTGTTAGTGGGTGGGATATATTACTGTAAGCAGGAGGGATATATTACTGTAAGCGGGTGAGATATATTACTGTTAGTGGGTGGGATATATTACTGTAGGTGGGTGGCATATTACTGTAAATGGGTGGGATATATTACTGTAAGTGGGTGGGATATATTACTGTAAGTGGGTGGGATATGTTACTGTTAGTGGTGGGATATATATTCCCATTAGTGGGTGGGATATATTACTGTAAGTGGGTGGGACATATTACCGTAAGTGGTTGGGATATGTTACTGTTAGTGGTGGGATACATTACTGTAAATGGGTGGGATACATATTCCCAGTAGTGGGTGGGATACGTTAGGTGGGAAGTGAACATTTTGTACTTAAATTTGATGTTAGTAGTAGTATAAAAGAGTAAGGGCAAGCACATGAGTTTAAAGGCCAAATTGTGATGATCAGATGACTGGGTCAGAGCATCTCCAAAACTGAAGATCTTTTGGGTGTCCCGGTCTGTAGTTGTCAGTATCTATTAAAAGAGGTCCAAGGAAGGAACAACAGTGAACCGGTGACCGGGTCGTGGGCGGTTGAGGCTCATTGATGTACGTGGGGAGTGAAGGAGCCCAAAACTCACAACTTACAGGACTTAGAAGATCTGCTGCTAACATCTTTGTGCCAGATACCAAATACACACTTTCAGGGATCTAGTGGAGTCCAGGCCTCGATGGGTCAGGGCACCAAAACAGGGACCGCCACAATATTAGGAACGTGGTCATAATGTTATGCCCGATCAGTGTTTTTTGATCTGTTATAACAACTTTGTATAATTGTAACATAGATATTCGTATGAGCTCTTGAGAGAGGTGCTAGAAATGAATTAATAATTATTTTCTATACACATCATTATATACACCGTCCACTGTAAAAGGAACCCCTGATGTGGTATTGATGTATAGGGTGATTGACTACATGCATGGTTTTTTATACTGTACTGCACTGCCGCCATGCGATTGGCTCATAACATTTTCTGTCATAACAAATGCATTGATGAGCCCGTGTATTGCTGTCAGTAAAAAACTGGATGGTGACATGTCTTACAAATCGACATTCATGGACTGAATACCTCTTGTTCAAAAATTACATTATTGCACTGACTCCTACTGTGATGTGTGATCTGATGAAACTACGAATCCAACATGGCTGTCGCACGCCCGTCAGCAACGGACATTCGTCAACACAGCCAGGTCCCGTTGCTTCTTTGTCTTAAAGGCCACGGCGAAATTGTGTGGCGAAACCAGGCCGTGTCCCTGCTCGTCGACGTGGCCCATGACCATGTAGTTCAGACCTTTGGGAACGAAACGCACGATGGAAATGCAGTGAGGGTTAAACTGTATTTGGTAAGGTATAGTATAGAATATATTCTATATTCATAGAATATACAGTAATACAGAATGCATTTCCTTTACTACAGCTACTGTATAAAATAATAGATTAGACATGTTTTTGTTCATTCAAATCTATAAATATCAGTTGATAAAATTAAGAGATTTATATATTATGATACTGTATATGTGAAAAATTCAAAAGGTATCGACTTTCATCATCAGTGCGTTATGGACCCTTTATACATAATGTTTTAATATAAAATTATAAATAATCCAACTTGTGGGAATACGTTTCGTTTGCGTGTGGTATCTGAGCGCCATAACGTCAGAATCCTGCGCAGACTAGCTGCGTGTACGCCGCTGCATCATTCGTGGTTTGTGAAAACAGACAATCCTTCAAAGTGTTTTTGTTTTTATTTTCTCATCTATAATTCAAAGTTTGGTTGAGTGACGAGCTGGCGGGATTACTACAGTATTTAGGGGATAATGAGGAAACTAGTAAAGGTAGAACGCTAGGTTGAGAAATTCTATTTGATCTTGTCAACAGACGGAAATCATGTGGAATCCCTCACCTCTTCTGACTAACGGGCATTTCTTACACAGGATTATGACTTTAGCACTCCTGCTCATCCCGGCCTGCTGGACCGACAGGTTTCCTTCCTTGTACAGGTTGGTGACGGAGAAGGTGGCGAGCATGCTGTGTTCCCTCATGGCAGCCGAGACCAGCGTTCCCATAAGCACTGTGACGAGACGACACCGGGATACATCAACTCATCCTCCACAGCATTCTGTTGTACTGTGAGGATGTAGGGTTAGGTAATAACGAGTGCACAAAAGCGCTAGCGATCAAGACGGGGAATCCCCCGGTGAAGATCCTCTTTAATTTTAAGAGGAGGGGTAAGCGATAGAAGAGTAAGTGTTCAAATAAATTCTGATTAAGTTACGTAAATGTTTATCCAGAATTTTTTGGGTGTTTTTACCAAAGTTGCTTGAGCAGTAATGGCTTTCGATGGTACTGCTTCTCTTGCACTTTTGCTTGCAGAGAGATTCGGAATACGTCAGTGCTGTGTGGAGAAGAAGAAGAAGAAGAAATCATCCTCAACACCGAGATTTCTAAAAAAGTTACAGCATAATTCTTTTGTCATGAGTTGGAGATCAAGTCAATAGCTTATTTTAAAAGGTGTCTTTTTATTTCTTGTATCTCGTATTAAAGTCAACACGTTATTTGGCTTTTCATGAGCAAGTTAATCAAAATGAGCATGAGTGCACTAGTTAGGGTGTTGGGGGGTTGCTAATTACAAGCTTGTGGGCTCAATTGCCAGGGCTGCCACTGCTTTGCCCGTGAGCAAGGACCTCAAGTGCCCAGTTCTATTAAAGTTAGTCACTCTGGATTATGAATTATGGCGGCATCTGCTAAATGTTTTAACATGATATAATAAACATGCTTGAAATCTGGTTCATTCATAGCTGCTATTAATCTGTTAAATATATCACGTAACACTTTCCGACCAATTAAAACCGAGCTTCCAAAAATACTGACGATATTCACTGTGGGTTTTTTTTTTTTTAGTAAGTTGTCATTTTGAGTTAGAGTTTGAAACGAGAAGGACACGACAGACCGAGAGGTCGTGCAGGGGTGGGAGTGGCCGCGCTAACGGGAATCGGCAAGTCAGCAACGGTGGAGTTCTTCGGCTTGAAGGCGTAATGGCAGATGAAGCCATCGGCGGTGAGGCTGAGATCAGAGACGAACTGGATGAAGAGATGGCTGCTGTCAGAGAGGATCGGTCTAAACGACAAAAAAGATTTTCCGCTGGTGGAAATTGTAGCCACTGTTTAACCGTAATAAACCAATCAGAATCAGAGTTATAAAGGCATGCTTGATGCCGAATGCTAGTGGAATGAAAGCAGACAACCGCGCAGTGGTATGGAGAGTCTGAAACTGACCGCGGCTTTGGAATAGCAGAGATGGAGCGCTTACGCGGGGGGGCTGTCGCCGCAGAACTTCCCAATCCTGCTCGCGTCGCTCGGCTCCGCACCGTTGTAAACGACCATGTGATCGTAGCGGCAGTAGTTGTCCCTCTCCACGTCGAACTTCTCGAACCTCAGCTCTATCACCTGACAGCAACAAGAGGAAGAAAACCCTTCAACACGCTGCACAGCAATTAGTTTTTCCTTCAACAGCACGTCCCCACATGTTTCATTTGTACCAAAACAAGCAACATTTTATTATGAACGACGGTAAAAATGCTGGGCAGTATGATGATCTAATCAATCAACAATATTGTAATAACCGCGGATGTTGTGGAGATCTTTTTATTAATCAGAAATATAGATTTAATAGAATATAATAGAATGTTTTAGTATGAAATGAAAAGAAAAAGCCATTAAAGTAAAATATACATTATTTTTTCATATTTTATTATCGTTATTTTCCATCAATTTATCATTGATGCTTACAAATGATATTAATAAACAGACGGGATTGATTTATTTATTTTTGTAAAATTATATGTTTGCGTCAAATGGCCCACACCTAAAGTACGCTTGTACGTACTTGGATGAAGCGAAACATTCCACTCACCTGGTGCTCTGGTGCTAGAACATGCCAAGAACACGTCACACCTGGAGGATAGTCCCTCTCGGGCCAGTTGGGGGTCATAAAGGTTCCCGAAGGTTTGTCCAGGAGGCCGCCGCAGTAGCGCTCCCCTGACAACGGCAACATAACAAACCACGCTGAGATCGTACTCGCGCACAACCTTCTCACTGCTGTAAAAACAACCAAATTAAAAATGCTTAGAAACTGGGAGTCTCTGGAACATGTGCCAAAGGGATTTAACTATGCAGATCAGAAGTTCGGGCTCGGAGAACCAGGCTAGAGAAAATGAGACGTTACGCTACACAGAGAGCAGCTGTGGGCACGAGCGGCTTTCTCCCAAATATCATATTTATCTTTCCACAGAATGAGCTCGGAGAGAGCGAGACGCCTTCTATATTTAACCAGAAACGAGCTGCTGGTTGGGACAGACTGCATTACAAAATTAGCACAACAGTTTTCTGTGCCTTATACATCAGAGTCCAGACTGAGCGCTGAACTGCTTGGCTAGGAATCTAATATCATGCACATCACATTTTATATATGTATAGAGCTATATATATATATACACACACACACACACACACACAGTATATATTCATATATAATGGATGAACCGCCTTACTGTATATGTACTTTGATTGTGTTTAATGGATAAAGTTCTTAAAAACTCTTAATTCTCGATTCCGATTGTCAAGGTGTTGATTTATTGAACGTATTATATATATATATACACACACACATATATATATATATACACACACATGTGTATATATACACAGTATATATATATATATATATATATTTTTTTTTTTACGATAAACGGATTATAAATCTGTTATTAATAAACAAAGATTGGTTATATAGTCAAAACATTTACAAAAGGAGTCTCCAGTTTCAGCGCTTTGTAACAATCAGAAATATTTGAAACAAATTACGTGGTGTACAGGTCAGCCGTTAATGAACTCTCATTCTCTGATTAAAAAACTCACAAACTAAACATCAAAATGATTAACTTTATTTGTGTATGAGGGCAGCACGGTGGCAGAGTAATTGGCACGCCTGCCTCACAGTAAGGTCATGGGTTCGATTCCCGATTCCCAGGGTGTTTGTGTGTGGAGCTTGCATGTTCTCCCCATTTTTATGTGGGTTTTCCCCCGGGTACTCCGGTTTCCTCCCACCTCCAAACACATGTGATTGTGCATAGGTGAATGTGCTACTCTAAATTGTCCATATTAGTGAATGTGTGTGTGAATGGTTGTGAGTCTCTTAAGTGTTAGTCCTGTGATTAACTGCTGATTGTACAGGGTGTGCCCCACCCTAACTCACACCTTAAGTTAACTGGGATAGACTACAGCGCCCCCTAGACCCTGAACAGGATAAACGCTACATAACGGATGGATGAATTTACGTGTTGGAACTCGGTGGCGTACGGTAGCATTGTCATTACCCCTCACGTCCGGGTCAACTGCGGCGTATTCGGCCAGGAAGCCGCTCCCGGCCGTGTTGGCATCTGAAACCATCACTATTTGCATCTTGTTGTGATTGGAGATCAGCGCTCCGGGCCGCGCCGTGCCGCAGAAGCGTCCGAGGCGCTGACTTTGAACGAACCCGTCGTACACATCCACGTAGTCGTAGCGACAAAGTCCGTCGCTCTCGAGGTCGAGGGAACGGAACGTGAAGGAAACCACTTTGCCCAAAGGCACCTGAGCATGATATGGAGGAAACATTCACATGTCATATATCATATCATGCCACATCACGTAGTATTTCAGTCTACAAGACGCTGATTTAGAGCTTACCGTGATTCTCCACACACATTTGGTGTTAGGGGGGTAAACTCCAGGGTAGCCCTGACTCCCGATGAGGCCCAAGGATCCGGTAACGTTTCCACCACACGTATACACCGGCCTACGAGAAACAAGCGTCGAAAACAAAAGGTTTTATTAGTGATCTAATCACCAACCAATCAAGGCTGAATTAATATATAATATGTGTTTTCTGGGTGGTGGTGAGGCTAATATTGCTAGCAAGTAAGTGACATAAATAGACTCCGGTTTACCTTTAGGACGAAAATCAAAGTTTAAAGCGGCATGCTGCACGTACTTTCTCCTTTAAATAAATCATATTAGACGATTTTAAACTTTTTTATGCTTCTGATGATGGCTTACGTTATTCTCCTACTTAATATTTAGTACCGTTAGTTATGATTTTCATATGGATATATATACACACGTTAAACATTTAAATGATGTATCACACATTTCATAGTGGTCTCCTAAAGTAATTATGAATTTTTTTTTTTATAGAGTTCCCTCATTAATGTGTCATTTGGAATATCAATTTTATTACTATTATTAAGTTGCAAAAGAAAAAGTGAAAATAAAATAAAATTAAGCACTTATGTTTGATAGATAGGCTACTCCTCAGTAAGTAACTATTAAAACCATTAAGCTAGAGAAAAGTTTACAATGTTCCCATTAGTGTTATTGGTTTGATTCAACGTAATTAAAACGGACTAAACTGACACTATAGGTTTTTATAAACTTGATGCTGTTTATAAAGTCATTAAATAAATGAAGAAACTAAAGCAAACAGGAAACAAGAAAAACAGACTATACTCAGCCATAGCAAATTAACGACATATAACAAAGTTTGACTTTATTACAAAATTAAGACAGCTATAAACACAGCAAGTTTGCGGTTTATCACATAAAATCGTCACCTTAAACAACAAATAATAATAATAACTCTTACCGTTGTGATCTTTCGCCGAAGACCGAGCCGAAAACTACCGGAATCCAAACACTCCACGTTACAGTCCACATCTCGAGCTCCGAATAATCATGACGTTGGACGCGGCCCAAACCACTCCTACTTCCCTTCTAGCGCGCACTCCGTTTGCCCGTGTGCACATGGCGCTTTCAGGGCCACACTCAGCACATTACATGTGCGTTGAGGATTCGCCCAGTAATTAGCGAAGGAGCCGTCGGTTATGCTAATGCGAATTAGCCTTGCTTAATTAGCTAGCTTGTGCTTCACAAGATGATCATTTCTCACACTGTTTAAAGATAATTATATATACGTATGTGGGGTTTTTTTCACATTAGAACCATTAACACACTAAATACTAATCACTAATCACTAAATATTGTTTTTTTGGGCCGCTTTCAAAAACATGCTAAAACTAGTTGTTTATATTACTCAATTCAAAATGGCGCCCTACTGGTGCACTGCATAGGTGGTGACGGTTGCACTATTTGGGACGCAAGTCTGCTGTCATATTATTTAATTTTCCTTTCCAGTCTGTCTGCAGTGGATGAATGAGCCGTTTGTTTCAGTATTGGGCCAGAAAGGTAATTAAGGAATTTTTCAGGGGTGAGAAATGGAAAAAGTTCTGACTAAGTGTCCGAAAAAATAAATCCTTCATTTTAGACAGGGATAATTGATTAGTAATAGTAATAGTAAGAGTAAACTTAGAACTGGTAGCACGTGCGTGTGTTAGTTGGTTAGCTAGATCACCACTAGATGTCTGCATTGCACAGGAATTTGTCAACACCTTATTCACGCGCACTGAGAAACACTCTAAAAGTATTTGCACCTTTAATAAGAAGGGCCTGAGCTATAATATTCTTTTTTCAAGAACATCTCTTTTTAGCTAGCTTTTGTTTTTTTTACTCTGTCACATGGCCGGGTCAACATGGTGGATATAGTAGTAGGTCGGAATTTAATCAGAATTTGATTAATA
>JAOUQX010000035.1:12636954-12661973 GCA_028566295.1 Liobagrus marginatus
TGTGTGTGTGATGTGTAGCTTTAGGAGTAGGGGAAGGGTAGGGGTGTGTGTGTGCGTGACATGATGTACCTGATTGGTTCTGCCATGTTCTTGAACATGGTTGTGAGACAGCACTTGCAGGTGTAAGTGTGTGAGTGTGATCGTAAAAGGCTGTTTGAGCTCGAGCATGACCTCACTCTGGCTGCCTTCAGAATTCCAGGAAGCTGTAGCTTGTATCTGTGCATGTACACATGCGCACACACACACACACACACACACACAGACACACACACACACACGCACACACACACAGTATATTTAATACGACTGCCAGTTGTTCTTGAAAAGTTGCATTTTCGGTCCACTGCCTACCTGCTCCTGTGCTCCTGTCAGATCCCAGTCAATAACAACATTGCCCCGTTTGCTCAGAGTTCCATCCTCAAGCTTCACTTCCAGCTCCCACCCCCGGGACTGAGGCCCAAATTCATCTGCAAAAAAGAGTACGATGTTGATGGACCGTAAACTGATAACTGTGCAGTCATTGGAACTCTAGTAATGAATAGCTTTGGTCACCAATCTGCCTCGCTTTCCATTGCTGTAACCCAGTAGGTGCAGGTGAGTTTTCATCCATCCACTGTGTGCGGTGTGTGAGGACGTGCGAACGATTGCGCCCAACATACCCTGTCTTTACTAAAAGACTCGTGGGAACGATCATCAGCTGAAGTGGAAATAAAATGATGAGGAAACTATCGCATACACAGACATGATGGAGTCTGAGAATTTTATAGTTACCTGAGGTAAAGAGTGGTAAAGCTCGAACACTTGCTTGAATCCGAGCTTGGTGTGCGACACCTGTCCTTTAAAGCGCATCACATGACTGTCTATGGCTAATTCGACCGCTGCATTAATTGAAGAAGATGATTGATTGAGCTATATGAAGACGAGAACGTATCTATCAGTAAGGCACTGATTTACAAAAGGACCACATCACTAATGCTAATTTGTGAACCTGTACGGCACTTTTAGGTAGCCACATAAAGGATTTGTAGCAGGTAGCTGTAGTGAACTAAAACCAAGAAATGCTACACAATGAACTAGAAAGGAGAAAATCGTGGCTTTCATGTGGATGCCGTGTAAAATTTCACGATACAAAGAAATAGTATATATTATAGGCTATAAAAAATGTCATTATGGACATAAAGCAGGTGCCCACATTAAGGTAGCAAAGCAATGCACGGACTGACATAGAGATGAAGAATCTAAAACCAAAATAAATTCACTTATTAAAAACAAAAACCCTGTTCATTGTGGTTGTTCTGTTTGGACACCTTTAATAAATCAGCAAAGCATTAAATAGAAGATTCCAGGTGTTGCTGTACCTGTGACTTGGTGTCAAATGCAAACGGGACATACGGTCGTAGAGAAGAGATGTTGTGTTGAATATTAGCCATCAGACTAGTGCTAAAATGAAAGTAAAGGCAACAGTAAGAATATTTAACGTTAAAAACTTTGCCCATTTTGCACCATAACATATTGTACTGAACCTTGGTGTTCGATGGTGCCCCACAATCTTAAGTAGCAATGACAGGGTTCCTTGGTTTTCTGGCAGGATGTAAATGGAATCTGACCGATTAGCCAGAAACTCCATCTATTATCATAAAAAACGATTTAATGAAATATAACACTACACACAACGGTCATTAGATCTGAGAGAGCGTCCATACCCTCAGCGATTGATCCAGCGCCTCCAAGTAGCAGTAGCTGAGCAGGTGGTCCAGGCCAATCCTCCCCATGCAGTTCACCTGTTAAAACAAGCCGAATGTCTGTTCAGTTTGTCTTCTTTGTAGGAGATGTGCATGGAATCGGAGGCATTTCCTTTAAATAACAAGTGAACCAGCTGACCCAGAGCACAAGGGTTCTGAAAAGGGCCATGCTGTTAATCCTTTAACAAATGATCAACATTAAATATTAGTTGAGACCACCATGAACCCTAGAAATGAGTTATATTCAAAAGAGATCGGAACTGCAAGTGGTGGGAAAATGCTAACCAGTATATGCCCGTCTATTTCTGTGGAGTTGCGCAGTTTTCTTTGCATCGTGAGCTTCAGCCCTTGGGCACCAGCATGGAGAGCAAGCTCGGCAGATAGACCAGTTTCACTGCGCTTCACATCCACCACTGCACCGCTGCTAAACGGAATTCCTGCATATTTGAGAGTGTTAGACTTTAAGAGTGAAATTCCTCCACTTTAATCAGCTTGCCCTTGAGCACATGACTTGAAAACAAAACTCCAACTGACCCAAAGTACATACCTGCAGAGACCAGCCAAGGAAAGGAGTGGACAAATTGAGCTTGATAAGCGTTCTGTCCATGCTGTATTAAAATCCTGCTAATGTTTATGCAGAGTGACTTCTCCTGAGCCAGGATGCAAATCCAACCAGTTTCAGACCCATTTATTTCCTTTTTAAACCTAGTGTTCTCATGTCTCATCTCCACACGATAAACATTATGGTCTGCGGTTAATGTCAGGTGTCCTAGACAAATGAGCAGAAGGTATAAAACATAGGACAATAATCAGTGATATAGGAATAACATTCTTCTTGTGGCCTACCCTCAGTCAGATCGTTCGCCTGATCCAACAGCCCTGCTAAGCTGGAGACATGCAGTAGGACTGAAACACCAGACAGTGACACGTTCAAGTCCCCTAAAAGAAACAACCGGAGGTGAGGGTTTTGCTCTAGAGCTGCGTTCAGTTGAGCCAAGAACATCTCGTCCCTCTTTTTCAGTGCACACGAGACAAAGAAACTGAAAGAACAATGAAAATAATGTAAACGTTAAAAAGCATAGGCAGTATAGAGAAATTCGCCTTTAAAAAAGTTTACAATGTATAATAAGCCACCTGTCTGAGGATGAATTTGCACTGAGATGAAGCTGGAGGTCTGCCATGACCGGCGGAAATAAAGTTTGCTGGAATCCGAGGCTGAAGTCGATTGCGTGAACGCTCTTTCGAATAGCATTAGCTAGAGAAACATCTAGCATAGCATTTATGTTGCCATCAGACTGCAGATAAATGGAGCTGCTGAAATTTCCAGGAGTCCTCTCTAGTGTGAAATACGCCTGAAAATTTTTCCAAACCTCACTATTACCATTTTGATGCATCAATAGCACTAAATTCAACACATATTCACCGATCTCTCTCTCTCTCTCTCTCTCTCTCTCTCTCTCTCTCTCTCTCTCTATATATATATATATATATATATATCGCATATGATATTTGCTATATAATAAGTGTTTACATCATAATATTTATCGTCGATGATCGCCTTTCCTTTTGCGACGTATTTAAAGTCTTTACTTGTCCTGTAACTTCTCATCAGGTTGCCATCAAACGTTAGCATGGTGGGAATTTTTAGCTGTGAAGAAGACGAAAACAATGCATACAGTAGATATACCACAAACGTAATCACCCGGTTCAATATACTGTCGATGGACTTGACCGCAAAATACAGTAAAACCTGTAAAATACTTCACAATTAGTGATTTTTATTAATATGCAAATCCAGTTCATATCACAAACTTAATTCACATAAGTTATCTGTTATAAGTTATGAAAAATGTATTAAATTGTAACTAATCATATTCTCCCTTATTAAATGGAATAACATTGAATATCCCATGAGTCATGTTACACAGGAAATGGCATCTCCTGAATTTTCATCCGAATGGCTAGCAATAAAATATATAACTACATATAATAAATATTAGCACAAAAGTACATAAGGAAAAGGATACGGCATATTTTTCTACCTGTAGCAACTGAGTGAGGTTGACCTTGATTGCAACACCTTGCTGAGAAGAACCTTCACCATAGAGTTGGACCTGACCAAGAACCAGCACCTTCTCCTTTTTAGCGATTAGCATCCTCCCCTGCGCCACTTGCATGGTCTAACAAAAACAGAAGGTGATATTAAAATAATTTTTAAAAAATATAGCTTATGGTGCGTAAAGTAGTCTAAATTATCTGTTTTCTTTTAGACTAGACTATTGATGCTGTCTCGATCTGGAATAATGTTTAGTTCGTTCTCCTACCCGATTTTTGTAGATGCTAATGCAAATCTCCAAGTCTTGTGGGACATTATCCAAATTAAAGGAATTAATCAGGGAGGAACACACCTGTGACCAAAGACAATGTCTTGACTTTACAGGTAAAAGATAAACTATCCAAAATATAAAGCAACAAATCTCTGACAGCTAGAACGTACATATGGTTGAAGTTGCTGTGGTTGAAGTCCAAGTGTCAGAATGTGAATTGCTTTTCTGTTGTCACTGAGCAGCAGCTTCGACTCGAAAAGGTAGATCCCTTTATTCAGATCAATGGTGAATGTCTTCTGGAGATATAGACTCTGTGGAAGGAACTTAAATGGCTGCCTGTTGAAATGAATTTCGACAAAAGTCGCAGCTTAAAATATAAATTTGAGTAGTAATTTTGCCAATGTCGTTTCAGTTTATCAATACCTGAAGTGCAGAACCCATCGTTTTTGATACAAGTTTACATCCTTCCTCATCTCTTCCATCTTACCACCAATATCCAGCTCAAGATAAGAACCGTTAAGGTTTGATAGACTTATAGTCATCATCAAGAACCTCTTCTTAAGCTTCTGAAATATTAATGACCAAACTTGAATGTCAATGGCCTGGTACCTCAGTAAGCATGTGGTTGGAGCAGGTCCTATACCTTGTCTATAATATTGAGGCTTGCAGAGATGTTGAGGTTCTCCTTGCCATAGCTGGTGCTCATGTCCAGAGTCTTCAACTCTTTTCCATTGCCCAGTGAAATCTCACCTCTCAGGGTTGGAATCCATGCTGTGCTGATAGAGCATGAGGCGTTAACTCGACGTTTCCCTGCTATGATGTAGCCACCGACCTGAAAGCAAAGCAAACACATATAAGTGAATTTCAATATGGCCAGGAATGACCTGTATTACATCTCTGTGCAGATGGTTTGCTATTCATCGTGACTGCAAATACCTTTAGATAAGCGACTGTTGGTGTAAATATGTATAAGTGCCCCTCTCTGTCTCGGCCCCTTTCCCTGTAGACGCCATCCAGCATCAAGTTGCGAATGGTAACCAACTTGCGAATCGTAATTTCAGAAGTGAATTGGGAAGTGCCATGCTGGAGTTGAGTCAATTTATGAGCCATGTAGACATACAGCCAAGGTGTGTCCATGTTTAACGACCCTGCAGTTAGAAATGAACAAGATAAGCTTGATATATGGAGCAGTATCGGACATTTAGAATGGACTCGTACCTTCCCATTTCCTTAAGGAAGCTTTTGCAGCCACATCTTTCCAATGCAGGCCAGCCACTAGGGGAATCTGGTCATTATAATTGACTTTCAGGTGGGTACTCATCTCGGACTGTCTTCTTATTTGGTGGGAGTAAAGAAACTGAGTCTTGCAGTTCAGTCCTTTGTCTGGGACTCGTAAACTAAACTGAAAGAGAAAGATTTTAGCTTAGCCAGCTTACTCATTAAGTAGAATGAAAACAACTATTAGAAATACTACGAATATAAAATAACAAAATATTCATTTATTCTGACCAGGGTTGGATCCAAAGCCCTTCCTGTACACCGGAATAGGCTGGCATATTCATTCAAACAAAATAACAATTTAGACTCGTAAAATTCACCCACTGAGATGGGTTTTGGAAGGTGGAAGAATCCCGCAAAACTTGGACAATGGACAATTAGAGTACAGGAGCAGAAGGTCCAAACAGACATCCTGAGGTCAGGATTGAACAAGGGTCTATGGAGATGTACAGCACACCAAAATATTCAGAACATGAAAGGGCTGTACCTCGAGAGCATAACTGGTAAGGCTCTCTCCAGACTGGTTCCTGATAGACTGACTCAAGAGGAGTCTTTGTTTGTTGCTACCTTGGTTCCAGTGATTGCCATAGCTCAGGTCAAGTGAAGACTGTATGCAAATTGGGCTCCTTTCATGTTGCAACTGAATCTATAAAGAAATTAGAACCACACCGAATTAATTTGACCACTCAAATGGTTTGTGATAAAACCATGAGACATAGCATAAAACTGTTACTCTGTGGTTAAAGAATGTGATGTGGGAACACTGGAGCTCATGCTCTACTGTCATGCTGTAGTGCTTCTCAACTGCCTCGATCTCATGTCTCAGTTTCTGAGACATGTGGCACTCTTGCATGTTATCCGAGTCTTCTAGAAAAAAAAAATCATTTAATAAACTTTCTACCTGTTTTAAGCAGCAATGTTAGAAGATTAGATCTCTAACCTTGCACCCCATATCTGATCCGCAAGCCAGAGGTCCACTCCAACCCGCTGTGTTCAAGCAGTCCGAAGATCCTGCTGCTAAGTAAGTAAGGCAACAGGACTACGGCTTCCAATGAATACTGCCATTTGCCTTCATCCTGCCTCCACTCCACCTGCACTGTGGATGAAGTCAAGTAGAACCTTTGATCCACTACATGCTTTGCTTTAAAATGTATTGGAATCAAAGCTCTTCCTTCACATAATTTGAAGGCTTAGTTACCATTAGTGGTACAAAGAGTTCTTTAAAGGTTCCTTAGATATACAACGAGCCATAGAGTCTCAAACCAAACCTGCTCTGGTACTAGCTGAAACCTTGTCGGAAGGTGTACTAATGTGTATTAAACGTAATCAAATGTTATCCAAAAATAAAGGTCTTGCCAGAAAAGGAAGCATCCTTGATGAAAACATTTCTCAGCTTAGCAGAGACGTCGATCTTCTGGTTGAGTCCATGTGTGACATTAGCAAAGAATATGACTGGCTGACTGTCTGGTACCAACTTAGCCTCCAGCTGGCACTGCATTCTTTTTTCTGATGAAAGACTCACAGTCTCTATCAATCCCTGAAGTACAAGGGAATTAGATGATGCATTACGATATATAATACATACATTATATAAAAAGGTTTCATTTAATGAAATGATGGGCGTCAGTCTGCATTAAGTTTTTATTACCTTTAGGTAATAATGGTACTTGTCGTCTATTAGTATTTCAGCTTTTCCTGACCTCTGACCATTCATATCATCAAATTGACCTATGGACAAGAATGCGAGATGAGAAATACGAACATTCTAGAACGTACATTGTACCCAATTTTCAGTATACACTACTGTTTCTTTGATTTCACCCAATGAGTAACCTTGAATTAGAATGGATTTCAAAGGGTGAACAATTTTCATTATCAGTCTCCGAGGATTGAGACTGAAATCCAAAGACATATCTCGAGGGACAGAAGATTGTGGGGTTCCAAGGAAGATGAGGAGGTTGGCTCCTGGGATCCAGGAGTTATACTGGTAAACAAATACAAAGGCAATTACAAAGAAAATATTTAATTGGAGCTGCAGCAATAAAGATTTTAAGTCCGGAAATTCCTACCTGAGGAACAAAAGCATACGCTGCTTCTAAAAGGTACTTTTGAAGCACTCTGTCCAGTTTTTGGAGCCTCACACCAAAGATCAATGGACAAGGGGGGGGGAAACCTTTTCCCATCAGCAGCACGGGGTAGGTGACATCAGTGCATAATTGCCATCCAAGCATCTTTGACCCTTGACCCAGAGAACACAAATAATTTACTGTTTTATATGTTAGGTAGTGATGGGAATAACGGCGTTATAAATAGTGTTACTATCAGTGTTAGTGTTTCCGTTAACAAATAATTCAAACAAATGTCTGATTCCCTGTTACAACGCTGTTGCCGTTACTTACAATAAAATGGGTTGTTACTATAATTGAGCTCATGGAAGTGGCTTTGATCTGAGCATCCGCTCCCACAGCCGGGCCTGCAACGTTATTTCTCTGGTGTGTGTGTGTGGATTGGTGGTATGTGATGGAGGTGGGTGGGAGACAACCACAACAAATGATTGGCTTAGGTAGAGTAAATTTCTATCTGTTGCCAACCAGAGGCAGAGTAGCTAGTGAAGGTGTTCACACACACTTCTGGTATATGCTAAACAACATTTTGTTGCTATGTACTTGTACTATGCAATGACAATAATCTATCTATCCATCCACCCATCTGCACAGTTGTACACACACCAGTGACCAGATGCCAGAGTGATGTCAAGTCCATTTCATTCACTTAACATATTTAATATTGGGGGGCACGTTTTTTGACATATTTGAACACAATAGTTACTTTCCCTCTTAATTAATTACTTTAATAATGATGTAACCCAGTTACTAAGCCAGTTACTATTTGTAGGCAGTAACTAGTAACTATAATTATTTTTGTAACGTAACATGCCCAACAATGATTTGGGGTAACTAATTGTGTAAAATTGTGACATACATGTTTTGGGAGAACAGGTAGCCTTCTCTTTGAGGTTCCTGGGTGTGAGCTCCTCTTTACTTTCTCCACTTACACGGTACATTCTAAAACTGTTTCAAGCAAAGGATTAATTCATACTGCGGATTCCAAATATTGAATTTTTGCTTACTTTTTTCAAAAGAAACTCACAGACCTAAAGGACAAAATGTCCACAACATCATCAGGTGTGTTGAGAACCATCTTAAGACTTTGTCCATTGTGCACATAGATGCCTCCATCCAAGGTGGTGGAGGTTTTGAATTGGGTGACCCACTCCAGTCCAACTCGTCCAAAAGCTCCATCCACCCCCATTCTTGCTGAGATGCCAACAAATGTCCTATTTGTAAGGATGACCACAAAATGTAAATAAGACAACTCAAACTGACTTTGGAAGTATATCTAGTACGTATAAAGACTAAGTTCTTACTTTGGTTTAACATAACCAGCCAAGGAGAACTGGGACCAGTCTTTAAAGTTAGCATTACCCTTCACCCAGAGCGAGTAAAAAGAGGACATGTTGATGTTCATCTTGAAGGGCAACCCGGAAAGTGATGGAAAGACCAGTTCTTCTGCCAGAACAATTGCTCTGTGGTTTACCTTAACCTCCTGACCCTTAGATGCAGAAGATAAAAATCCAAATTCTTTGTCCAAATGTAATTTATTCACCTTCAAACATGTCTTTTTCCTACCTTCAGCAGCTTCACAGTGAAATCAGCTATGCTCAGTGACAGCTCTTTCAATTTGCCAAACAGTTCTTCGCAGGTCATGAAAGTGAGATCATTACCAAACATCTTCACATTAATCCAGCACTGAAACTTATTGTGGGTTTTCCACTTTCCTGTGAACTTAAACAGAAAAACAACAACGAGTCATTCCTGATGTGTGACTGCAAACAATCAACCAATCGCCACACACTGATCCCTCACCTTAGCTTTATGAGGACTCAAGATGTTAGACTTGCAATCCTCATTCTGATTTGTGCTTTCTTGTTGGCCAGACCACCTTCCCTCATATCTCATCTGCTTTTTCTTTCCATGCGAGATAGATAATGTTTGACCAATGGGTCTTTTATTAGTAGGCGCATTCTGACTTTCAAACATGCTCCAGAGAAAAGGTTCTGCATTTTCCATCCTGAAAGAAACCTGACCGCAACATAGGGTTTCACAACGCTATACGTCGGTACAGTTGTACAGTAAATTATATAAAAGTAGAGATGTTTTGCTACCTCTAAAATATTAAATGATCTGCCCAAGATGTAAGCTGTCAGATTGGCCATTGCAGAACGTGGCAAAAAGGAAATTGGGGAGAAAACCAAAGCTCCCTCTGTATTTAGGATGGCCGCTCCTTTTCAACACATAAGGTCATAAAAATTAGGTTGATGCACAAAATACACACAAATAGCCTGCAGAGTAGACCATAACTGGGGATGGGGATGTGGTGGCACAATGGTAAGGCTCTGGGTCAGTGATCAGAGGGTTGGGGGTTCAAGCCTCGCACCAGGCAATTTACCATCATTGGGTCCTTGAGCAAGGCCCTTAACCTCACTTGCTCCAGGGGCGCCATTCGTTCTGACTGACCCTGCGCTCTGACCCCAGTGTTCAATTTCATATGCTGGGATATGCGCAATAAAAAAATTTCACTGCATGTATGTGTGTGATCAATAGGATCTGAAAATGAAAAAAAAAAAAAACATACCAGTATCCATTGTAAAGTCCATGTGTGACGAATACTTCCATGGTTCAGCCTCAAAGTCTTTGCTAATGATATCATGTGGCAATGACTCCATTAGGACTTTCTTCAAGGGGTCTTCTGTTTTCAGGATGTTGTAGAGGTGACTCCAGACAAAAGACCCAACTAATGAGGAAATACAAACGTATGTATCTAATATTATTTAAGGTTAAAAAAGGCACCTAATACATAAAAATAATACTTAATGTACAGACATCATTAAGTGGCACCCAGAAGTCTGAATCAGGTCATATCATCACATCACATCACACTGTCCACTCATACCTTGGGTAGAGGTCTCATTACTTAAGGTGTCCTTTATGATCCTGAACACCTCCTGGTCAGGACAGTACACGAGCTGCTGATATGCAGCAATCCTAATTTCCACATCCTCTTGAGGCTGCTGGTACGCCCAAGCAAGAACTCCTCGCTAAAGTGAGACAAACATCTATTTTGTTTAGCTGCACTATGATGTGGCATGAACCTTGTATGCCTTAGCATACATTCGGGTTGGTACGTTGCGAATTAGAAAAACTGAAGAAAATAGCTAGGCTAATCCTGTTTCAAGCAAGCAGGTATATGAATGTTTATGGAGATACATACTTTTCTATGGCAGGGGATGTGTCTGAAGGCTTGTACCACGGCTATTCGGAGCTCTACAGGTGCCGAGTGGTTGTGAATACAAATTTTCAATTGAGGGATGAATTCAGGCAGACCTATGTTCTCCACTGCTTTTAAAACATGTAGTAGCTGCATTGCCGAAAGGAATTGAACACTGGTGTCAGTTAATGCAATACTATCTCATCCTTCTCACAGCAAACTGCATTTTTATCACTGTACCTCTGTAACTGGTAAGGGTTCTTGTCCTCCACAGCTTTGTCTTAGATCCTCCTTCAGAACTTGTACAAGCTGTTGGACCTCGGGGATCTGACTACATGGAGTCTGTTTTCTCCGGCAGAAGTGGTGGACAAGGGATGAAACAGCAAGCATAGTCTTCGGACGAATCGGAGGAACTTTCAACAGGGACTGTCAGTGGGGGTTAGATGGGAAAGGGTGGGAAAGTAAATAAACGGTAAATAAAGTAATATTGGATAACAGGTGCAGCTTCTTCTTCTGCAGCATGATAACTCACACTGATATGGCTGATCATCGGCGCTGTCGGATGGGAAGTAAATGCGACGGTACTAAGGAAGGAGGCGATATGATCCTGACCGATCTCCTTGTTAACGATCAGGTTTGTTATGAACTGGATGCATGCTTCAGATCCACATGCTGGTAGAGCTTCTAGCAAAGGTTGCCTAGTATGACAAGCAGAATAATAGCAGGTAATATTTTTTTAATATTTCCAATATTTGTATAATCAGCTGACAGATTCCTGTATTCTTCATAGTAAGGACTGACCAGTCATCAAGGCATTTAAAGGAAACCTCTTGCCACACTTCAGTCAGCTGCTGGGGCATCAAAGTTCTCAATTGGAGGGCCAGACTCAGAATCAGATCTGATTGCTGTGGTGCAAAAAAAAAACAACAACCTTGAATTTGGTTCATTTCCTGCAGTCGGGCTGATTCAGTCAACCCCTTTCTCACTGCAATCAAATGAACTGAGACCACTTTGTTCTGGTGTTCACATTGAAGCACAGTAGCGCTCCATCAAATGGACTAAATGTTGAATATGTGAACACATCCAATGAGTAGGTTAAATGCTAAGGATGTTAACCAGGACCTGTTGCTGGTCCGCCGAGTGAGCGCAAAGCCTCCGCACTGTGCTTGAAATCTCTTGAACCGGACGCAAGCCTCTTTGATTCGGCTTCACAGCTTCCATGTCAAATTCCAAATCAGTCAAATATCCTTCATCATCCAACCCTGATAGAAAATAAAACATTGAAAAAGATATATTTTCCTCCATATGCTGTCAGGTATATGACAAATTCTTGTCATGTCAGCCATTTCTTCACTGCTCACTCCACCTGAATCCACTTGTATCCCATCCAGGGTTCTTAAAAGTGTCAGGGTTGACAGAGTGCTGGTCTGAGCCATCTCTAGTGACCCCGATAACGGCACAAGTACCATTGTCTCGGTGCAGTTCACCTTTTCCATCATGGTTGTGCCATAGAGCTGAGTACATTTGAGGCTGGCGTTTATGGTCTGGTAAGAAGAATAAAGCATCGTTGTGACGATCCAATGGAATCCAACATTAAAATATTTCAAACATCAGTAAAAACAACCTACCCTGTCTTCTTTGAGGGGGACAGAATTTAGCCAGAAATCGTTCACTTTGTCTTGAGTGCATTGCTGCAGATGCCGTGTCTTCACGCGCAAAGTGTCCTTCAGTTCATAGGAACTGGTACACGTCCCATATAGATCAGTCTGTTGAGGTAAGATGGTGGTTTAAACCATGAAAGGTTTTCAGATCAATATAACGTATAGCACCAGGTCAAGGTACATTCTAAAGTGATTCAAGGTCTAAAGTTGATTCTAAGTTGTCGTGTTGGAGTTGAAAGTCAATTTTCCATGATTATTTCACAATTCAATTGAATAATAACAAATAATAATATTTATGTTCTGTCTATCACAACCTAGTGCTTACATCTTCCTGGTGCAACTGCCTGTTTTATGATCTCAAACCAATTTATAAATAAAAATACTTTATATTAAAGTAAAGCTTTAAAAGCATGAATACTTTTTTTATTAAGAGTACTTGTTGAGAAAGTTCTCACCTCTTTCACAATCTCTCTGACCCGTCCAGAGTGGGAGGTCTGGAGCATGCTCAGTATGGCTCTCTTGATGTTCAGCGCCCACACCTGCTCGGTCCCCTGTGGGCACAAGGCTGTGACCTTCCCGCCCTGAAGCAGGAACCGCAGGGGCTTTTTCTCCAGCGCCTCTCTACCAAAACCAAAACACCAGATGGGACGGTTAGCATCTCATTCTGGCTGAAATGACTGCGTTGACACTAAGAAGCTACTCGGAGGTTCCACAAACTGATCCAGAGTCGTATATTGACAAGGACTTGGTTTAGTAATGCAGTCGCAACTCGAACCACTGTGTCAACAAAAAGAATGAGTCGCAGCTGCGCCAAGAGGTGTTGTAGTGTCATGCGAGAAAGAAAATAATGAATAAGAATAACATAGAAATGAAAGAAAGCGTAATAAATAAAGATCCCCCCGCCCCCGAGTCTGATTTACCGTATGTTTTTCAAGCGTAGCACTGAGTTTTCCTTTTTTGGTGAGCTTTGCTTAATTTGTGCATTCCTCAGCTGGAAAAGACAGAAGCAAAAGACGTTTCCATTTCAGACAAAACTCCAATGAACTGAAAATCGCGTGTTTGTAGTCTAACGATTCTGTAGTAACTGATCTAAATACTGGGTTGATTTGGTATTTAGTAGGGACACCTTAATCAGGATTTTTGCAGCTGATCCCGAGTACCGATTTGTTGTGATGGTGATCGACCGATGCCAAGCCCGATCCTTCAAGCTTTTATAACTGTTATGAGCACGCTCTGATCAGCGTTAACCATTTTTTCCTATTTCTTTACAGGTTGTAACAGCGAGCTCGCTCTGAACGGCTCTCTCCAGATACCGAGTCGCGAATCGGGATGCAGGTATGACTCAGGTGCAGGCTTCGTGAACATGACTCTTTATTTTAGCGTCCACAGTTAACACAATCACAACGGCGAAAATGAAATACAATCAACAACTTGCGCTGAGCTTTGTCAGCGCTTCCCCTTTATACTCCTCCCGTGACTAGACTTTAACACAAAACAGGTGCACCTGGTTTAAACTAAGGCATGGTAATTAATCATAACGTGAAACTCAGGCGTGACAATCAGTGTGTGTGTGTGCGTGTGTGCGAACAGTGGAGCATGTGAAACAAAAACAAACACAAAACACGGTGAAACACATGCTTCCACGTTACACAGGTAAGGTAATACTATAGACGTTGCCTTTGTTATATTTCTATACATTTGTTCCAGTAATGATGTAATATATGTAATGGAATGTAACTAATGTTTTAACAGAATAATAAATAATCCCAAACATAATACAGTGAACATTTTTATACGCCTTTATAATGGGGTTTATGTATAACACTATGTTTAATCAGGATACTTAATATACGATTAAAATAAATACAATAAAAAAAGAGTTTTGTGAGAACTGATCAAGTCATATTATTGGCCGATAACGATCTCCGGCCGATCGATCGGAGCATCTGTAGCCTTTATCTTTTTTTTTTTTTTGGATGAAAGTTTCCGTTTTAAAGCGCATTAATTGGATCGTCTATTAAATGCCGTTCCATTTTACAGGATCAGGGAAGGATCAACGCTGTGACAGCCGAGAGGGTAGAACTCCTGTGAGAGGCGCTTGCGGGTAAATGATGATTGGCATTTGGAGGCACGGGGCAGAGCTTGAACTGACACACACACAAACACACACACATCATGCTCATCAGATGGAGGTGTTTGCTGTACCGTTTGGTACTGCAAAGCAGCGTAATGTGTTCCTCATGTCGTCTCAAACAGGCATCCATACATCTCGACTGCAGCTTGGACCCCGAACAGCCCTCCTCTCGCTCATTAGTCAATGTCATGTCTCACTTCTTCAAATGAGTTTGCAACAATGCGGCGGAGTAATTCAATAAATAAATAATTAAACGGACTGATGATTTTTATAATTACTGCCGTGCCATGTGTAGGTAGACGCTTAAACGTTCCACGTTTCTTAAGGAACCCTCGGGTAAATAGGTGCTTGACGAAAGGAAGAAAAAAATAAATACAATGTCAGACACACATCAGACGTGCTTGTTAGTAAATACGCCCCCAAGACTTCTGACCTTCAGCGAGAAATGAAATACAGAACGCTGTTATGTAAAAGTGTAAGTGCTATGACTAATCAGCTGCGCGAGTACAGACACTGAAATAATTCACACACACACACACACACACACACACACAAACACACACACTCTCTCTTACCCTGAGTGTGCGGAGGTGAGCGTTTTCAGGCTGGCGGCGTTGCGCAGCAGCTTGTCCAGGGTGCTAACGATGTGGGCGAAGCGAGGCCGTGCGTTACGCTCCTTCAGCCAGCACTCAAGCATCAGTTGATGAAGAACCGCTGGGCAGTCCATGGGCGGAGGAAGCCTGTAGTCCTGCTCCACCGCATTCATCACCTACGACAAGCCGACATGAAGAACGAGAAGATGGACGTCATGCTGGACGTCAGGTGTGATACTTTGTCAATGTCAATTAAGCGATAATTCAGATCTTGAGCTATTTGACTCAAATGGCTGCTATCGACTTATGGTTTAAATATATAAACAATATTTAATTGTTTAATAATATTTAATAACTTTTTTTTTGGAATCAGCATTTGTTTCATTCACACTTAAAAAGAGTCGATTTGCTGAGTCACTGATTCCAGGCTGTAAATCCTTTTTTTTTTTTTTAAGTGGTGAATCAATGAGTCGATTCATCACATGAAACCAAATGATTTAAGTGACTCAGTGATTCGGATTATTCACGGAATAAAATCTGGGCTTGAAATGTAAGTTAGCGGTATCATGGGATTCAGTATGAATACTTTTTTTTAATATGTTATGATATTCTCCAATTAAAGGTCTCGTTGGCTACCAAACGTTTGAGGAACCCATAACAGGTGAAGGTAAGAGAAATCTCATTTGCCATATTCCTTCAAATCCCTGCAAAGGGTTAAAACGTCTGAGGCAAGGATGCCAACATGGCTAATAATGAGCGATGGCTAGTCGAGAGCAGTTAGCATTATGTAAATGAGACAGTGCTGACGGTTTCCCGGGAGATTCTGCTCTACTGGTGCGCCACGTTAGCGCTTTTGGGCAATGCGATAAAGAGACAGCGGATGCAGGTCTAATCCTCGCCTGCAGAGCAACGCTCACGTCTACATACACACTCCATCTGTAAGAGTGATAAGGCTGAAGGGTGCACTCTGTGTGTGTCTGTGTGTGCGGTTTTTCTCCCTCACATCCTGGTTGCTCATGTCCCAGTAGGGTCGCTCTCCGAACGACATCACCTCCCACATGACGATGCCGTAGCTCCACACGTCACTGGCTGTGGTGAACTTGCGGAAAGCGATGGCCTCTGGGGCCGTCCAGCGGATCGGGATTTTACCGCCCTGTGTGTGTGGAGAGAGAAACACACCCACGTGCCACATGAGCTGTTTGACGCCAGCTTCAAACCCACCAGATGCCTAATTAGAGTAGAGCCTGAACACTTTCCTGCGGGCTTCCCTCCTCGCTGATTTGGCAGAAAACTGACTATACCACGAGCAGCAAGGACAAAGACGCTAATCAGTACAGAAAAGAAGTTTGCATGCTATCTTACAAAATACTGCATCAAGTCAGTGTGAACAAAGTGTAGACTATGTGTTGGTCAGTCTTCATAGAAGGTTGTGGCCTCTCGATCTGTCAGTCTTAATGGAGGGGTGTGGCTTACCGGTCAGTCTTAATGGAGGGATGTGGCCTCTATCTGTCAGTCATAATGGAGGGGTGTGACTTCTTGGGCAGTCTTAATGGAAGGGTGTGGCCTCTCTGTCAGTCTTAAATGCGTAGTAACTATGCTTTAATGTAACTAACATGGATTCCTCCAGCGGTAAGGATTTGATGATGAACCGATTTTTTCCCGAACTCACCAGGGAGCTGGTGTAGGTCGGGTCAGACGAGTTCTCATCTAGAAAGCGCGAGAGGCCGAAGTCGGAAACTTTGCACACCAGGTTGCTGTTGACGAGGACGTTGCGTGCTGCCAAGTCCCGGTGGACGTAGTTCATGTCAGATAGGTACTTCATTCCGGCTGCGATGCCTCGCAGCATGCCGACGAGCTGCGTCACCGTGAACCCGCCGTCATTCAGCTGGAACAGGAAGGAGGACACGACATGTGAGATTGCACAGCATGAAAAGAGAACGTGAAGGGAAAACATGAAACAGTTTTTACTGATATCGGTGTCACTAGCACGTCTTTGACGAGTGCTAGCGTGTCAACGACCCTGAAATGGTAGTCGAGGACTTTGTTGTCAGAGTATGACGTCATCACTGAATACAATCCCAATTTGTTTACACATGCACAACACCACACAGCTCCTGGGGTAATCAGATTAATCTACGGCGCGGCTCTGCCTGACTGCCCTCGCGGCTTTGTGTAATCCACTTCCAGATAACCCAGCGATGCGGTTAGCGCACTCCAAGCTACAACTCCTTCATTCTGCAAATCCGCGCATGCATAATGTAGCTGTGCTTTATGAAAGGTTTCGATCTCGGAAAATGTCAGCTGATAGCGCGAGCTAAAGAAGACCCTCGGTAGAACGTTTCTCAACCTCCAGACCGCAAGCGTCACACACGGATCCTGGAAGAGGAAACGTGACATTGGACCAATAACTTGCACATGCTCCTGTGCAGCAACGCAGCTTGTTTTCCTGCTAAGTTGCTGATGTTCAAAGTTCAAAGTTCAAAGTTTATTGGTCACATGTACATTATACGTGGTACAACATGATGGTGGCTTCAAATTTGCAGATGAAGCCGTGCGTGTCTTTGTGGGTGAGTGTGGTGTCCTGAGGTAAGGATGGTACACTCAACGCTGTTAGCAGACGGTCCTTGAAGTCCAGGGGTGACTCTTGAGCTACACGGTCAGTGACTGATGTCTTGTCTTGAAAGCTTGTTTATCTCCAAGGTTCCTGCTCTCACATGAGAACCCTGATGTGGAACTAAGTTGAGTTAAGGTTAGACCGTTACGCTTGAGGCGTAGCTGTTTGAACTCACCCTGAGGAAGCTGTCCAAAGCGCCGTTCTCCATGAACTCGGTTACTATCAGCACCGGGCAGCTCCGGGTCAACACACCCTCCAGGTGAATGACGTTGGGATGGTCGAACTGGCCCATGATGCTCGCCTCGGCCAGAAAGTCACGTCTTTGGTGCTCCGTGTAACCTGCTTTCAGCGTCTTGATGGCCACGGCCACTTCCTTTCTGCCGGACTGCTTTAACCTTCCGCGACACACCTCCCCGAACTCCCCTGCAGGAAAGAAGAGATAAAGGAGCGCTTGGGGGTGGGGTATGAGAGAGAAGAAGACAGGAATTGTGACTGGAGCTGAGTAAAGTCACCTGTCATGAAGGATTAGGAGAAAAAGAAGGCACGGACTGGTCATGTTCAGGAATGTGGAACCGACAGAAAGAAAGAGTTATTGTTCGATAGCTTTTTGGATTTTTTAAACAAAAAATTGGGGGAAAATGTTGCCGGCAAGTCGACTAGGACCGGTTTTAGAGAAAAATAAAATATCAACGTTATTTGAATTCAATCATGCAAAATGCTGAAGATACACATCAAGCGCTTGATAAAGAATATCTACACTAATCGGCAGAATTATTGAAAGAGCTCTGTCAGCCCAAATGTCACGCTGATGTTGGTCGATCTGACAGGAGGAACACTACGATACCATGACCATGTATTACACCTGTGTTGAGCAGAAAAGCATGTCAAAACTTATCTTGACCTATATTCGCATGGTTGGATAATTGCCTGAATGATCAAGTGAATGTATCCGGGCGAACCAACGATCATCCATTCAACACCTGAACCGCTGAGCTAGCACTAGCACATGACACATGCTCAGTGGCTGACTTCCGATGCTTGGCTACAGCGATGGCTCATCGATTGTGCGAACATAAAACCCCAGCAGCTATCGGTGTTGCACCCAGATTAGCCGCCGGCGTGTTTCTGACACCCAATCTGCAGAGGAGGTGGCATGTGAACTGACCGCTGTCTCCGGCGTGAAACGGCTTGTTTACCTGCTCCGATGACTTCCTCGATCTTCACACAGGAGATGTCAATCTCGCGGGCGAACTCGTGCACCGCCTCGTTCGGATCCTCGTACGTGAACGGGTCGATGTAGACTTTCACACCCGGGGACACTGCGGGACGAAAAGGCGAGGGAACAATATATACCTAATAATAAAGCTGGCTGTATTTATTTTACTGTGTCTGGTTTAGGACAAAAGGATGGACAAAGTGGATGATGTGGGAACAACTGTTTGGACAGAGAGTTTATCACTAATCCAGCGTTACTCACCGTACTGCTGCAGTTTCTCCGTGTACTCCAGCTCGGAGCCCGTGCGCTGCCTCCTGAAACCAGACCAAAGGCGTTCACAGTGTGATCACGTACAACATTCGCTCCTAATGAGTGCGCCACGTGGTGCGCACCGTGTTGAACTGTTCGGTATTGATTTCACACCGCTGTACGGGAGTTCTGAATCGCCGGGACAATGAGCGTAGCGGCTCAAAGATTGCCTCATTTTCCACCGCAGACATAATTGCGCCATTACACGGTTGAAGTGAGCTTGAACGCAGGTAGCTACAAACTCAACGCCTGCACGTTGACGAGTGCAGAAGGGGTCAGACTCGCCTGGAACAGGAAGTTTGCACGGCGTCGGCGCTCATCTCGTCTCGCTTCAAGGATGTCTGAGAAGCTCAAGTCGTCTCATTAGGCCGCTTTTGTTTTGATAACTTTGCGAGCGAATGAAAGGACGGTGTCTTGTCTCGAAACCACCCCTCATGCTGCCGTCCCATCCCCCCACTTCTTTTCATAGAGTGTGGCTGGTTGTTGCTGAACAATAAAAGCCGCTTCTAATTAGCATCTCATTTCCAATGGAAATGGGCGGCGGAGAAGAATGACACACAAGGCCACGGCGCAAAAAAAAAAGAAGAAGAAGAAGAAGAAAAAAAAATAAATAGCAAGTTGGAGTGTCGGGGGACGATTCGGGAACAACTGCCAACGTAGACTGCCTTCTCTGCAGAGTGTAAACTCTAAAATCGGCATTCTTTTACCCCACCCCGCTGTCGCCAGCTGACGATCAACAGCACTTCTGCAAAATGGACATCTTTTTTTTTTTTCCCCGATGCTTTCAAACGAAACAAAAAACCCAGACACATACAAATTTACTGCTTATTGTGTGTCTGTCTGCCGCACGGTCTGTATTTATTGTGCTAGTTAGCGTTTTCTTTCTTTTTTTTTTTTTTTTTTAACAGTAAAGCCAGGATTAAGGGATTTCATCGGTCTCTCTCACCTGAGGCAGAGAACGGCGATGACCACCGTGGCCACGATGACCACGAAGCCGGCCAATGCCGAGCCGATGATGAGGGGCAGCTGGTCCTGTACGGAGTGCTCCGGATCATCTGCAAGAGATGAGGAAACGGGAGGCAAGTTTTAGACGGCAACTTCGCCTCAAAACAAATGCCAGAAGACCTGCAAATGGTTTGCAGAATGCTTAGACGTGCTAATAAAAGTGTGTGAACAATTAAATAAAAAAAATAATAAAAAAAACTGAAAGGGAACCTGAAACTGCAATTCAGGAGACAACATAGTGGCTTTGTTTCCAGGGTAATCATAGTTACACTAACTAAGGCCACGTGAGCAACCTAACGTTTGTCATTAACGCTGTTTGGCTCTGAGGAACAAGTCAGAAGTGTGAGGTTAAAGTGTTAAAGTGATGTCTGTTGTACGTCCTAGTTGCGACTGTGGGTGTGTGGTAGCTTGCAGCGTGTGAAGGTACCATGCAGACTGGTGCTGTAGTCCACCGGCTGACTGTAGCTGCCGTATCCTGCCACGGTGCGAGCTCGGACCTGCACAGTGTACACCGTCCCCGTTTTCAGCCCCTCCACCCTTGCTGAACTGGTCTGAGCAGTAACCGTGTGAGAGAATGATTCACCCTGACACACACATAAACACACACACACACACACACATCAACTATAGGATCCAAACAATAGACAATGAATCACTCAGCTTGGCTTTTGTAAATCCCCTACACCATTTAAAACCATTAACAGAGGGTTGCCAAGTCCCTGTAAGGCAGTCGAACAGTCTGCAAATCATGTTCATGCCATGTTCAAAATATTGTCAAATAAATACATTGTTTAATAAAATAACCATCAATCCAATGTTACTTGACACTTTAAGGGGCTGGAAAAGTTACATACTGTACATATCCAAAAAAAAAAGTGAACAATATCTTCGAGAGTGATGTAAAAAATCTTTAAATCACACCAAAGAAAAGGGAGCAGTATATTCAGTTGCGCTTTCCATTATTTCGTCATTGATTATTTACAGTAGTTTGCATAATGCACTTAACTAATATGATCCTTTATAACAGCTAATGGACTAGAAATACTAGTTGTTACTGTAGTTCCTCTAGCGAACGTTAATCTAGTAATGTTACTGATTCTGTTCACAATGTGCCAATGTGTGTGGAAAACCCTGGAACTTGTCAACCTTACAAACATGAAACTAAATATCGTTGTAAATAGTAAAAATGGAAGTATATTAAACATAGGGAAGTAACGTGTTCTGCTAATTTATCCATGCAATAAAGAAAAAAACACGTAAATCGCCTGAATGGAAATAAAGTGGGTGTGGCCTAATATTGTAACAAACAAAATCGACGGCTGCAAGTATGACCTAATTAGAAAGAAAGCAATCACCCGTTATACTCCCCTGGACTTTAAAATAAGGAAAGATATTTTGAGGTTGTGAAAGCAGTACGTCGGTCACGGCTCTCATGAAAACGAATGAGGAAAAACAAAAAGGAGGGGAAAAAAATGAAAAACATTATCCTGCGTTTGGGTGTTAACGGTTTTGGCTGTATGCACAGGCCATCTGTTCGCCCCGTTGAAAATTTTTTTTTAATTAACTTTATTTATACCCAAGGCGGCGGTTGGGTTTTCGCACGTCCCGGCTTGGAACGAAACCTGGGCTGCAGCACACACTCACGCGTTGTATGGACACTTGGAGATGTTCGGCAGTGGCTTAATAATAATAATAATAATAATAAAAGACGATGTGGATGACATTTTAAAAGTCTCGGAGGACGATGCAAAAAAACAAAAAAAAACCCAGGACAAAGTTCTGGTGCTGCTACACAGATCTCTTATAAACACACAACGAATTACGGCAACGCGCTATAACAAGCGTGTAATGGTTTCCATGGTAACAGCTCGTTCACTGCGACATTTATGGCTCGTATTTAGAATCATGAACGCTTGGGAGGAGTCTCCAGTGTAAGTGCTTTGATAAGCTATGTTTTTTTCAGAGAGAGAGAGAGAGAGAGAGAGAGAGAGACTGTTGTTATGCGTTACGTTAGCTACCTCATGCTAGCTACTCACTAGAAACTTAGCGTGTTTTTCGCATTTTCGCCAATATTCACACCACCAGCAAGGCATCTCTGAGTTCTTCAGTCAGAATTACAACTTGATGGATTGTTTGTGCTGCAACTTCCTATATGCAAAGTCGTAATTCAGAAACAGAAATTCAACTTCTTCAATTCTTACCTGCTCGTGGTACTTGATCTCATAATCTAAGATGACGCCGTTGGGTCGCTCTGGAGGCAGCCAGGAGAGGCTGAGCGTGCTTGTTGTGGAGCGCATGAGGTGCACTGTGGGTACAGCCGAAGGTGCTACAAAGTCGAAAGAAACAGAAAGAAGGAGAGAGAGAAAAACAAAACACAATAATCAGCATTTCATGATCCAAAGTGGCTGCCTTGGCTATGGCAATTAAAATTATGGGAAGTTTATTGCTGTGTGTTTTAGTTAAACGCTGTTATGGGAATAGAGTGAAGAAGTGCGATGATGTCATAAAAAAAAAGTGCAGCAAAGCGCTCAGCCATGCAGAGATTCCAGGAGGCATTGCGTCATCGTCTTGGCACAGCGTTTTGCCTGAAAATGTACACTCGGGTTTGTGAGAACTGTAGTGTCGATAGCGCCGATGCTCACCCGCCTGATTGGTGGTTATGTTGACGGTGGCGTAACGCGGCGTGACGGGGCTCTTGGACGAGACGCCGTTGACTGCCTGGATCTCGACGCTGTAGTGCGTGTGCGCTTGCAGGTTCCTGACTGCGGCGTGTCTCTCGGCGAGGCCCAAGCGCCGGGGTGCGACCTCCACGTTGTCGTCGCAGCGTATGCAGCTGCCGTGATTGCACTTCTTACACACCACGTTGTACACTAGGTCAGCACGGCCACCTGAGTCGCGCGGCTCTGCCCACTCTAGAAACACAGACGTCTCGTTGATGCTGGAGATCACGCTGAGAGGGGCCGAAGGGATGGCTGAAAGCAGAGACGGACAGAGACGCTCTAACTGGCAGTTATAAACACACACAATCCTTCAGTTTCCAGGAAGTGAATGAGGCGCTTCCAGGAAGTGTATGAGGCGCTTCCAGGAAGTGAATAAGATGCAGCACTGTTTTTAATAGAATATTAAGTGAACGTGAATAAGATGCTTTCAGGAAGTGAATATGTAATGTGAATATGAACTTTTCTATTTTGATATTTTGAAACACTCTCCCATATTCGTAGCACTTCACTGTAATCTTAATGGAGTGTGAACTAAGTAGTTGCTTAGTTAGTCACTAGTTAATTGGTATCGGAAAGGGGTGAGCATTTACATTTACAGCATTTGGAAAAAACCCTTATTTGAATGCTTACAACTAAGCAGGTGAGGGTTAGGAACCTTGCTCAAAGGCCCAAACACGCCTTTGCTCCTCTACTCCGTTGGGGAAAAGACAGAAATTTGTATAAATGTATTTTTGTTGCTCGTCTGTCGCTTTAAGTTAAACTCCAACGATCTGGTTGTAAATTGAAGCAGACGTTTTGCAGCTTAACGATGCTCAGAGCCGGAGCGGGGCAGCATGGCCTCGGGCGGCCCGAGCTTAACCCTCTGAGGATTTCACTCATTTATTTATAAATTGTATTCTATTAAAAACAGTGCTGCATGATAACACGTGAAATTAAGTTCGGAGGAAAATGCTCTGTGGGTGGGGAGGTGGTGTTTGGGGGTGGGGGAGTGAAAAAAAAACAACAGAAAACAGATGCGATTTAAGTCTAAAATTGAAAAAACGTTGTCTGCGTTATTTATTCCCCAAATCAAAGCGTGTTTTATTACTCTCATGCTTATCAAACTACGCGTAGTTTTTATCCATTTCTAGTTACAAAGAAGTTTTCTGACACTGGAGACTACGTCCATAAACGTTTCATTATAGAGTTTTTAGAAAACTCCAGCATTACTCTATAACTTTATTAAACGTCTTGATTATTATTGATCTGTATTCTCCCAGTCGGAGCCTCTATACCTGCATATAGAGTTTGTTGATTAGGGTTTTAGCCTTAAGCCAGTTTCTAGTAATGATCCTTTAAGCAGCTGTGAGAAGTGTTTATATCTTGGTCCCCTCCTCCGAAGTGAGACAAGCCCTGAAATATTGCCTGGCTGCAACGCTCTCATGGGAGTGCGAATTACATAATTAAACAAACATCTTGGCAACGGCACGATATATGCGTGCGATTTACATTTATAACGCCACACTGTCTAAAACAATGTATTTGCTTTTCATTTCAGGACTAATAAAGAATGTAATCTGTTTTTTTTTGGTTTTTGTTTTTTTCCCAAATTTGCATTCCATACACTTTTTTGCTTTTTTGGTTCTCCATCCATAACTCGTTACGCTTCGGGAACTTCTGAATAAATGAAATGTGGATGTATGTACAGTAATCACCTTGGCGGTCGAGGTATTTAAACTGAATCCCAATTTATTTTCCAATTATTCGAAGTCGACACGGGTTAAAATAGAAGGCAGCTAATAAACGTAAAAATATTATAATGTATGAATAAGTGACTTTAAAACTATGAAAGCAGTGCACAGAATGAGAATACAGTGAGGCCTCGACTTACGAGTTTAATCCGTTCCGTGACGTGACTCTTAACTCAAATCACTCGTATGTCAAATCCATTTTCACCATTACAATGAATTGAAATGCCGTTAATCCGTTCAGAAGCCGGCCCAAAAAACACCGCAATAAATGTTAAATGTTTTTATAATAAGAAAAATGTATTTAAAAATAACGAATATTGTATAAAAACACAATACTGAACAATAGAATGTAATGCAATAAA
>JAOUQX010000035.1:12670160-12694472 GCA_028566295.1 Liobagrus marginatus
AGGTCAGAGCTACTGGACGGTAGTCATTAAGACAGGTGGGCTGAGGTTTCTTAGGGACAGGAACGATGGTGGACTTTCTGAAGCACGTTGGGATTACAGATCATCCAGGATCCATGGGTAGAGATGATGAGATGGGTAGAAAGCGAGGGCATAGCTGGTGCGGTGGTGTAGATCCAGCAGCATGGTGGAAGGAATCATGGGCACAGCATGGCAGCCAACCCGCTTTCGAATGGGGATGTAGGAATCGATTCTCTTGTAATGTCCCTGATGTGGGGAAAAAAGTCAGAGATAGTCATATTTTTTTAGCTTAAGCCTGAAATATTTTGCATCCCTCTTTTTAACATATACTTATAATATTCTGACTGGTAACGAACTTTTGCATTATTTAACATTAAACATGGTCATGCTGGGGCTTGAACTCGTTACCTTCTGTTCAGAAATACAGTGGTGCACCTGAAATCCATAAACCCACATCGATAAACACAAACACAATTATAAAAAAAAAAAAATTCAGCTGATGCTGAAGATGTACCACATACCTGTGCAGTCATACCGCACCAAAAGTTGGAATAGAGCGCTCTGGATTCCAGCATGCGGGCCACCAGTGTGTGGTTCTCAGCTATCAGCTGGATCAGGACCTTTGGATTTGTTAGCAAGATATCGCTGTCGACAAACTAGAAGCAGTCTGATATGAGTGAGCCGATGCTTTCGGAATGGACAGTAGCCAAATGCTGACGCCGGAGACTCCTTCCAAAAGTCTCCGTAGAACTCACCAGTATGTAGTCGGCCCATTGAGCCCGAGCCGATTGGAGGGCAGCCTGCCTCAGCTGCATCACATGCATGAATCTGGAGTCTGGCCAGTGCTTAGGACCAAGTTCATCAGCAAAGGTACTGTAGAAATAATACAATCATTATTATTATTATTATTGTTATTATTAGGGATCAAGCCCCTTAGGAGTGAGTCACCTATTATTTTCGTTTGCAAAGTTACAGTACGTCATATTTATTTTCCCTCTTCAAAGTATTCCAATCTGAAGTACACTTTCTTCTAAGCCAAAAGTTGTAAAATTTGGCATGCCAAGAGAACACAATATGATGTGATAACATACCATACTTGGAGGTTTCTAGGACCAACAAGTCAAAAGTTATTTAATATAAATTTTGAAAATATTTAAATAAATGCACGTCACTATTCAACTCCACTATGCCGTCGCAGCGTCACCACAGCACCTTAATCCAGCACTAAGTTGCCGTGGTCACGCTGCGACAGCATAGCAGAGTTTAATAGTGACGTGACACACAGCAGCGTTTCAGTGTATAAACCAAGTATGCATTTTGTCTACAACACACGAAGTGTAGCGTTATTACAGGTCAAGATGGCGTATGAAGTAAGAATCCATAAAGTATTTACACGCGTGCTGATGTTCAGGACGGTTTCTCAAACCGCATCATTTTCCATACTTAAATGTGTCCCAGGTTTGGCTACAAAGATTAAAATAGCAGTTAAATCGTCTTCACGCTGTAATGACCACACAGCCCCCGAAAGTCTTTCCTTCAGCATTGCCCATGATGCAGAGTGATTATTGAAAGATCAAACCTGTTTTAATCAGGATTGTATCAATCCTCTTGATATCTGGCTGGCTATTTATGCCATATTCCACCCAGGGATGAGTTAGCAATCTTCACCACAAAGCCTCCACTAAAATCCAATTCAATTACAGTAAAAAGAACATACCATAACGGATCTAAATGTTCGTCCCACTGTAATTCAGCTTTGTCGTGTTCCGATCTCAAAAGTTCTCCTCTCAAGTCCTCAGTCTTTGACATGGCTGCACCTCGAACTATCAATCAACATTCTGATGGAGGAGACACAGGACAATAAAGAGTAAAATATCCATGTTTGGTTCAGAAATCTAAAATTAATGCCATAAATTTTTAAGGCAGTTAGTCACTGGAAATACCAAATGCGTTGAAAACCCCAAATGAAGAGGATTAAAGCCATGAACAGCAATGAAACATTGGAGATTATGCTTACCATTCACTACCTCTACAGGTAACAGATACCGGAGTCCGAAGGGGACTTGTGAAAACTGAAAAGCTGCATCAAGGTCCTGAGATTTAGCAACAGCATAGTGAGATTTTCTCTCCACTTCCTATTCTGAAGGCAGGTTCTTGACCTCTTGTTACTCTACTGCCCTGCTCTTGGATCCAGACCTCAAAGCCGATTTAATGGGCGGCTGTATCCTAGAAGAATCCCTATAGTTTATAGAACTATTGGTAGCTGTTGGTGTAAAGGAATCCATAGCAAAAGTAACACCTCGTGCAGGTTTGGAATGAGGCCCAGCCACCTCCTCCAGTCCGGCTTTGGTCCTAGAATTTCTTCGTTGTGCTAGAAGATCTTGACCACGAGCATAAGGGCTGTGACTCGCCTCCACACTGATGTCCCCTTTGCGACTCCGCCCGCGGAGCTTACCGAACACTGATACTCTCTCTCCAGCATCACATGGTCGTACAACCTCGACTTTGCCATTCCCATTTGAACGTCCAGTCAACACAGGACCTTCTAAAATATTTGGTTGAATGAATTGATGACATAAGGGTCCAGAAGTGCCCCACTTATTAACTGAGTTATTAAGTCTCTCTTTGTCTCTCTGTATTTTGCCCAGGTCCTGTTGGATAACCGGGTGTCAGTAAGCTTCCACAAGCCTCAAATTTCTTGGGCTCTATCTTGCTTAATTCGGTCCTTGTGAAGAGATCTCCTTGATTAGGCACTGGGATACAGACACTACCGTAGCTTGAGCCTAGACCTTTGCTTTCTTGTGGGACTGTAAGAGGCAGTTGTGCCTTTGTTTGCAGTTTGAATAGTGATCTGTCTACCAAACCCAGTCCTAGGTAGCCGAATCCATCTAGGTAGCAACGCTCTGTCGCTTTCTTCAATTTGTTCTCAAAGTTGACATGATTGAGTAATTGACCTTCCCTTTGCAGGCTGATGTCATGCTCAATGTTTCTGCTGCGAACATCCTGTGACTGGAAGGACAGAGGTGCTTTCTGTTCATGACTAGTTGTGATGATCTGCGGTGGTGGGTTACACATTGGTAACAATTCTCTAAAGTTGAAGGGGGAAAAACAGGAAAAATTAGTTTGGGCCTCTCAATGGTTTTGTTCAAGGTAGTTTCCAAACTAGAGGATTTCTTTACTTCCACAAAAACCATACTTATTGAATCACTGGCTGCATCCGAAATTGCGTACCTCCCTATTCCGTAGTATGCGGAAACCAGTATGGTGAGGCGAGTAGTATGTCCAAATGTTTAGTATTCGTAAAACAGCATGCAAAGTACCCTGTATGCATACAGTGGAGGCTTTACTATCCTGTTAGCCTGCAAGACGGGCGAATCGTCATATTCCAGAATTGCTCAAAGCCACGTCTCAGCACTTTTCGTACGTCTGAACTACAGGACATTCATACAATATAGAACATACTTTTTAAATAGTACTAACTCAACTGTAGTACCTACTCAATTAATATGCGAATTTTGGACCCAGCCACTGTGTAGTGGCTCAATGACCAGTTGCAAGGCTGCTGATTAGAGGGTAAACCGTGGCACTTGCTTGGTACTGAACTTTGAAAATAAATGATGAACTACTTCCAATTTTGAATGAATGAACAGACTTTACAGATAAAACCTTAGAGGATTAGGATCGATTTTGCGATGCGTGTATGTGATCGTTTTTGTGTTTGTTACGGGAAGGGATTAATGAAGTAAAATGATTATGCAGCTATTTGCACTTTGAGTACAGCTTCATCGCATTACTTCAGTGGATCTAGTTTCTGGTTCTATGTTACTAATTTGTTGTATAACTGGTTTGTGTTCGAGTGTACCAGTGGGGGAGCAATATCGTATAATTACATTGATACTGTATATATCGTGGGTGTACCAGTGGGGGAGCAATATCGTATAATTACATTGCTACTGTAGATGTCGTGATTATAGATTGTTAGGTGTCTGTGTTTGAGATTTTATTTACGACATTTTAAAATGAAATTAAATTCAAACTTGACGAGGAGAATTCTTGGTCGTTGTACATAAAATTCAGTTCAAGAATAAAACAGCTACAAAGGCACAAACTAACCTTGTATCAAAAAACGTAAGCCTCCAGCTGGTAATGTTCTCATAATTATCGAACGTTTTTGCATGTTCTTTGGTTCCTTGGAGAAAAACGTTTCGCGAATCTGCCTTGTACCTTTAAGCGAATTTACGCTTTTCAGCGTAGAGTTTGCCGTTTGAGCTTTCACAAGAGGACTTATTTCTATATCTATTTTTGGGTGTATTAGCATTCAGCTTTCGTTTGCACAGATGGAACATTTGCATTAAAACACGTAGATACTGAGCGTCTTCTAGGGACAGGTGGTAAGACTGGGTTACTTACAGGACGTCTCTCTGAGTAACTCGGGTCCCAGGATCACTAGTTTGGTTTTGAGAGCAAGCCTTTAACCTGGCTCTCTCCAGCAAACGCTTCGCCTGTTCATGACGTGGACTGAAGGTCAAATCAGTGGAAGTTTGTTTGTTCCCGTCGGCTTTCGTCGTTGGCTGTGCCAGAACCCCCGATGGAGAAAAGGGAATAAAGTTTTAGTGCTTTACAGATTGCTTTTAATTCACACAAAACATTCTATAATGTGCTTAGAAAATAAGAATGGGTTCATGTCGCTGAATTAGGAATCTCACAATGGGAGCTACTTCGTGTTATAACTTGGCTATAAATAGCTAACAATTTTGCTAAAAAATGTTTTGCTAATACTCGGAAATAATAATAAAGTTTATAGAAACAGACGTTACCTGAGGATGTTCTGAAGACTTTCCCATGATGGAACTCTTTCTGATACAAAGTTTAAATAGAGAGACAGCTTTTCAAATGGTTGGCTTAAAAACCAGTGGATTTACACTTAGCTTTAATGCTTCATAGATGTTACAAAAGATACGGATCAGGATATTACTCTTGACAAACTGGCTAGAATAAATAAGCTCATCATTCCAAATATGTATAAAAGAAATAAAATGCGTTTATTAAAAAAATTATTTACCTTTTGCTAAATTCCATCTGCAGCTCTTTGGCCCTAGTTGATAGTTCCAGCTTTAACACACATCTCAGTCCTGGCCACGTCCACCTGTACTGGAATAAAATAACACAATTTTTTATCTTCAACCACTTTGACTCTTGCAGAGTAATCATGATCGGGCCGCTAATCCCTGCAGAAATCAGACGGCTGAAAACCAAAACAGGAAATAAAAGCCTGCTTTAATGCCTAGGACACTGACTGTAGGGTTTATTACGCAAGTCTACGAAGCCCACTGATCATCTCGCATAATAATTATATTCATAAAGATGGTGCTGCTTAGAATGTAAGTCTGTGTGACCTGGAACTAAAGTTCCAAGCTCTGATGAATGTTGTGTTGATGAAACAATGATGTACTATTGAACAGTGCATGAATAACCTATGACAGTACAAGGTCCCTGGTTTGATGCTGAGTTTTTTGGTACTGGACCTCTTCAGTGTTCATTTAATTTATTAACTCTTTACCCCAGAGTAAATAAAATGAATTTTTTAACACATATTTTATTCAAATCCTTACGGTGCAGAGAAAAGTGAAAAGAAAAAACAGCAAGAAAATTGTGAAAATTAATATAATCTAAGGTACGCTAACGCATATTGCAACCTAACGTTGGCTGGTTAAGCGGCGTGTTACATTTATAAGTGAGCAAATAATCAAGGATTAACAATAGTCATATTGGTGCCAGCGAGGCCCCCGACCCCCCTCCCCCTCCCCAAATAAAATTCTGCTTAAGGCCCCCTTGGAGGCTTGGGCCGACCCTGGTTTGATCACTCCGCTAATTTGGTCAAGCTTCGTAGCGATCTATGTAAAATCACAATAGCGTTAGCAGAATATCACCATTTTCATTATGGCAAACAATACATTTGGAGAATTCGTTAAGAAGTCTTTGGTAGCTCCCTATCTATCCGTCCTTCACACACTTCAAATAATATATAAAGGTTATTCTTTTTACAAAATTACAGGATGGTCCCTTTAATAACGGAAAAGCTTAGGGCTTTTTCGCGCTAGCCCTGAAGTAGTGCAGTACCAAGCATGACCAGCAGACGGCGTGTGTAATTTTCGCGTGATTGTGTGTCGTAACCAAACGAGAGGAACTCCCGAAGAACTTCGGTGACTGGTTTACACACACACACACACACACACACACAGTCGATATGGCGACCAGCAGAATACGCCAATGTTTTTTATTAAAGAGAAGATGAAGGCGTTTGTACTCCTGAACCATGAGTAAGTCTGCATTTCCGTTTTGGCCATTAATTATTAAAGCCTTTTATTCTATTGCTATGTTTTTCCCCTTTTTATTCCCAGTATGTCTGTATTTGGGTGTGGACCGGCGATTTGCTAACTTGCGATAGCATCTATTTTGGGCTCGATTTCAAATCAAGCTTGCACCCTATATAATCAACACTGCGTGCGGTCTGTGATAGAGGCGCGTGCACCATTCTAAGTGCACTGTGCCAAAAGGCACGCGGTTCGGGACACAGCCGTAGTTTGCTTGCAGTGCTGAGCTCACAAACTAGATTTTTTTTCATGTTTGCGTTTTGACGCTTATTCGTTTGACGTTTATTCGTTTTGAGTAGAGGATAAATTCGTTAAAGAATTGGCTCATTTTATTTAGCAATAGATTAAAAGGCCTTTTATTTATTTATTTTTACTATTTTATTGCTTGCATGCTGTGTGCAGCTCAAACTAAGTCACAACCTTCGAAAACAACGAGCAGAAAATGATTTTCACATATTTTGCACTCATTCTTTGAAACATATCAATTTAAGCTACTAAACAACACGGGGGTAGTTATATTTCGTAATAAACCCCGTGTTACATAATAGCCTCTCATGCTAAATTTAGTTAGCAGGCTAGCTCGATGGTATGTATTCACTTGTGTTCGCCGTTTTTAAATTTAGTTTGTTATTTTCACCCCCACCCGCGGGCTTAAGTAAATACCACATCATATTTTATTAGGTTAAAGGTGTAGTTTTTGTTGGAATCTGAGTGCAACTGTCTGTAAGCTAGCTGCTAAAGCTAATCAAGCCAGGGTTTAAAAAAAATACAGCAAACAATGCTAGCAAGCTAGTCGGTTTGATTAGCCCACCAGCTCCGTCACTAACAAAATACTTCCAGATATTTGGACAGTGTTTGGCAACTCTTACAATTCGCCCGTTTTAGATAGAACGATAAAAAAAAACGTCAACGATTGCTAATGGTTTTTGTTAGCTAGCAACTCAAATAGTGGACTAAGATATGATTTACAGACGCACGAGCCAAACTGGATCACTTACAAGCTGACCAGTAGCACTAATAATAACTACATCTTTCAAAACAACGGAATTATTTAAATATGTGCCATAACGCGGTCATAAAGTTATTTATCGCCACTTGTTTTGTTTTGTTGCTTTTTTCCATTTGGTCTATATTTATTGCTCCCCCTTGTCCCCATTTGTTTAACCTTTTTATTGTAGTGAAAGTGTACGTTCAAGTTCCTTCGCCCAGTTTTAATCTTGTTTGTTTGCAGGTTTCAGGTCCCGCCCCATGTGATGCACCACCTGGAAGTCGTTATTTCCGAACCCCTTCTGATTCCAGTGGAATCTTCCTGTTGTTGTTTTTGTTTAATGAAACACGCGTGGTCCCGCCTTAGCTTGTACATGTAGAGCGTCCGGCGACGATGCCTGTCCAAGCACCGCAATGGACCGAGTTCCTGCTGTGTCCCATCTGCACGCAGACGTTCGAGGAGACGGTGCGGCGGCCCATCAGCCTCGGCTGCGGCCACACCGTCTGCAAGATGTGCCTGAACAAGTTGCACCGCAAGGCCTGCCCCTTCGACCAGACGGCCATCAACACCGACATCGAGCAGCTGCCTGTCAACTCGGCCCTGCTGCAGCTCGTCGGTGCTCAGGTCAGTACCCATTAATCCAAACCTCGCATGGGTAAATGGCAAAGCTGGGGCTCATCTTTGGCTGAAAACATCCTCATAACTCTTTCATCAGATCTATTCAGAAGGAATTACATTTACATAGTGCCCTGCAGTAATTTCTATTGCATACATTATGCATATTCCAAGTCAAGTGATTTTTAGTCTCGGACCTTCAGACTGACAGCAGAAGGTTTGGGCTTCTAAGAGCAAAACGGGAACCTATGCTACCATCTCTACCCTGCTGTGGAAACCGATAGGAAAGCGAGAAAAGCAGCTGTTAAATGTTTATTGCCATCTTTTCTCCACAGGTGCCCAAACCGCAGCCCATGGCACTCATAACTAGTCCAGAAGATACCGAGCACTACAATGAAGCGCGGCAGTGTGTGGAGGAGCTCGCCCTCTACCTCAAACCTCTAAGCAATGCAAGAGGTACAAACAAAAATAGATCACCTCTTCTTTTTATTACTTGTATATTAGGCATGGAAGGGTGTGAAGGAATGTGTAGCAAAATGACTTCCCGCATAAACTTCCTATTGAAACAGCCCGACATGTTAATTAATTATTCACTACCGCTAGTTTAGTTCACTACAGCTCTTAATCGTCCATCAGCGCATGCTCCACTCATACTGACGGACTTGTTTCTTTTTAAGGTGTGGGGTTGAGTAACACAGCACAGAGCATGCTCAGCAGACCCATGCAGAGAAAGCTGGTAACACTGGTTCACTGCCAGCTGGTGGAGGAAGAGGGCCGGGTACGTGCCATGCGCGCCGCTCGTTCGCTGGGAGAGCGCACCGTCACCGAACTCATCCTGCAGCACCAAAACCCCCAGCAGCTTTCCTCCAACCTGTGGGCTGCCGTCCGTGCCAGAGGCTGCCAGTTTCTCGGACCCGGTTAGTCAAAACCCAAAGGTTTGGGTCCAAACGCATTTGTTAGAAATGTTTAACTCTGCCATGCCGTGGACTGACATACTGGTTGTACTTGTCCTAATACACAGCCATGCAGGAGGAGGCGTTAAAGCTGGTGCTGCTGGCCCTCGAGGACGGATCTGCTCTGTCCAGAAAGGTGCTGGTGTTGTTTGTGGTGCAGCGTCTGGAGCCCAGATTCCCGCAGGCCTCCAAAACCAGCATTGGACACGTAGTCCAGCTGCTTTACCGTGCCTCCTGCTTTAAAGTAAGCGCATGTTAGGGGTACAGTGATGAAAGCTGTAGCTTCACAATTTCACGTTAGTGCCTGAGCTGGACTCTGTGTGGCTTTCTCCCTATGTTCTACTGTCTTACCGTTGTTTCCAAATACACAGGTGACCAAAAGAGACGAGGACTCGTCCCTAATGCAGCTGAAGGAGGAGTTTCGGACGTACGAGGCTCTGCGGAGGGAGCACGACTCCCAGATCGTCCAGATCGCCATGGAGGGAGGTCTGCGCATCGCCCCTGACCAGTGGTCCTCTCTGCTCTATGGGGACCAGTCGCACAAGTCTCACATGCAGTCCATCATCGACAAGGTTTCATATCGTGTTTCAGACGTTTGACTTTGTTGTTGTTACTTGTTCGTGAAAAGCCGCAGGTTTTTGCTGCTCGTACCTATTATTTGTTTCTCTTTTATTCATGTCGTAGTTGCAGACGCCTGCATCCTTTGCGCAGAGCGTGCAGGAGCTGACTATAGCGCTACAGAGGACGGGCGATCCTGCCAACCTAAACAGGCTCAGACCTCATTTAGAACTGCTGGCCAACATCGACCCCAGTCCAGGTATGCGTGTTAAAGGTCAGGTATTCGCAGACAGAAAATAGTTTGTTTGTCAATTTCTGATCTATGTCCTTTCGCTATCCATTGTGTTCAGATGCTCCGCCTCCAACGTGGGAGCAGCTGGAGAAGGGCGTGGTAGCAGTGAAAACGGTGGTGCATGGGCTGGTGGACTTCATCCAGAACCACAGCAAGAAGGGCACTGAACAGCAGCCTCCGCCTCCACAGCACAGCAAGTACAAAACCTACATGTGCCGGGACATGAAGCAGAAAGGGGGCTGCCCCCGAGGAGCCAGCTGCACCTTCGCCCACTCGCAGGAAGAGCTGGAGAAGTCAGTACATGTCCAAATGTTTCATAAATGACCTCACTGGTTTTGCTACTAAACTATTTTTGCTTTCTTCACTTAAAATGAATCAGTATCGATTTGTTCTCCTAATGGAATCTGCTACCTTTCCAGTGTTATACGTTTGCGTGTGTTCTTCATTTTTTTCTGCACTGTTTTTTTTTCACCCGCACCAGATGCTTCTTTTTCTGTCTTCAATTCAGAAATCAAATTTAAATAGTTTTTTTGTCCTTAGGTATCGTAAGATGAACAAACGCCTAGCTCCGAGACTTCCATGTGGTCCCTCCCTGCTACCCGATGAAGGTGTTCCTCTAGAGGGCGTGACCAGGAAACCATCACCCCTTACCAATGGCATCGTGGCATCATGTCCACCGCAAGCGCCACCGCTTGTAGCACGTGGACACGACCATTCACCCTATGAGCTAATGCGGAAGCCCAAAATGGACGGCCTGAGTGCACCAGGATCTCCACCGGATTCGTACGACTGTTTAAACATTATGTATTTACGGCATAAGCTGCATTTAAACGTAGTCTGTAAACGCAGATAAACATCCTGACTGTTAAGTCTTTTGTGCTCTACTAGTTTGCTTCCATTAAAATGTGTTGGAGCAGCTGGTCTAAACCTATTTCATGTCTAATTATATTAGTTTAAGATTCATTAGGCTGATTGGTTTTAGACTGATCTTCATTCCTTTATTTAAACCTTCTGCAGTTTGGATAAGACTGGTCTGCCCCTGCCCCCACACGCAGTTGCCCACCCGAGGGCTGAGCACCTAACGGTGCCCAAACAGATTCCTGGTGTGCCCCGTGGTGCTCCGCCGCTCTACCCGCAACAGCAGCATGAGCTCTTTTACCCAGAGGCCAGAGCTGCATCAGGAGCGCAGTATGATGGCCAGTACTCTACTGGTGAGTCGAACTCTAGTACTAATAAAGTTTCACAAACATGTTCCTAAAGTAAGCTTGAATTCCTTTCCCTCAGGTACCACGTACCCGTATCAGCTGACTCAGTATGTGCCGCCACGCTACATACGTAACCCTCTGCCCCCGGGCGATGCTCCATACCAAGACCCTTACCCTGCTTATGGCCCCGAACGCCAGTACCCACCTCCCCACCACTCGGGCCCGCCTTTCTCGGGTGTCAGTGCCCACCCTTACCCACCCCCCTCTCACTATGACACCCGCCGACATGCCCCGTATGCAGCGCCACCCCCGCCGCCACCCCCACAGCCCTTTGGCCCACCGCGAGACGAGCTGGTGCGCATGAGCCCTGTGTCATTGGATGTGCCGCCCACTCCAGGGGTTCCGACCTCCCTGTACCACCCAGAGGCAGCATCCCGTGAGAGATATCCTCCAGAAGCTTACTACCCACCAGCACCACATCCTGGGCAAATCCGGTCCCATTTAGGGGTAAGTTTTTAGTTGCATGAGTTTGTAAACTGCTAGGTTTAAGTGTCTTAACATTAAATACTGTGCTCGCTGTCCTCTGTAGGACACATATGGCCGCTCTCAGCCAAGCCTGGACTACCTGCACCGCAGGCGTAAGGAGCTGCTGAACCAGCTGGAGGAGAGGAAGGTCATTTCCCCTCCACCGTTTGCCGCCTCCCCAACGTTGCCCTCTCACACCTTCCCCAGTGAATATCCTCAAGAGGTTCAGGCATGTCAGCATTTTTCTTAGGATTTTTTAATTAGACGATAAAGTTCCGAGCGTTTTTTAAATCTTAAATCTACAGCGTTTGTTTTTCTCTTGTAGTACCGAGAGGATGGCTCCAAAGCTTTTGCCCCCCGAGAACCCGACTTTGCTGGGCAGTACTCGCCGTGGTCATGTGACACCTTCGGCTCATACATCAGTTCCAAAGATCCCAAACCGAAAGACGCCGAAGCTGTGGAAATGATGGTGCCTCACCTTCTTTATGTAACTGCACTCGAACGCTTTACGTTCTACTAAATTAGTGTTGTGTTAATTTCTAGAACATGGAGGGAAAGAGTCTCAGGGAGCCACCTTTAGTCGACGGACAGCGGCGCTCGGCGGACGCCAAAGACGACGATCCCATCATCCCGTTCGGCCCTCTGCCTACAGTGTCGCCATTTGGTGCCATTTCCCGCACGTCAAAAACGGGCTACCAGACCACAGGTCCCGTGCAGGCCATCGCATCCTCGCAGGCTTCTGGGTCCAAACACATCACTATAGCGGCTGACTACTCATACGGAAACCACGGTGGCGGTTGGGGCAATGTGTCTTACCCTAAGCATCAGAGTATCACCTCCCCAAGACACTTCAGTGAGCGGTGCGTTTCCCGTCCCAGTAACGCTGACGTTTAGTTATTAGTGGTTCGCATCATTCGGTCACTGTATCTGTGTCTCCAGGCTGCCTGCGTCCACCTCCGATCGAGAGCAGCTGAAAATGGAGCTCCAGCAGGTCAATCAGCAGATCAGTCAGCAGACGCAGATCCGCAACGTGGAGGTGTGACACACGCAAAATAGCTCTGATCGCTTTAAAGACAAGCTTTAGTCTTTCTATTTATTTCAGTGGAGCCTCATAAGATGCACTTTTGCATAGTACAGCTTTGTTTTAGAAACTATCTCTAAATCTCACCAATAGCTCCAGCTTTTTAAACTGCACAATCATGTTTTTTATTGTTAGAGTCCCCCAACAACAGGCAATATCAACAAACACAATCATTTTCTTATCAATTGCATTTCATTTGAACTTATTTCTCAACGACTCAAACGATTAATCTTTCCAAACCGTTCCTTTGCATCAGGATACTCTGCTCTGATTGGTCCAATGTCCGGCAGTTTGTGATTGCGTCTACTGCGTACGGCGCGTGTCATAACTCCCCTAATCTATGCAGCAGGGCTATCAATTAGATTGTCATGGGGGCCAGAGAAATATCCCTAGCTATATGAGTGATGACACAACAGCAATATAGGTGCCCATATGCTGTATTATTGCACTATAAGACACCCGAGTTTAACTGCTCATGTTGTATTCTGAAACTGCATAACATCAGTTATGATACCCAAATAGGCTTTTCTACATTTAAACTGTTGCACCATTACAAACTGCTGCATTTAAACTGCATAACATCAGTACTTTATTTTTTCTACATGTAAATCAGTCATATCACACTTATTTAGAGTTTAACTCATTTAATCGAAGATTCAAATGCTATACTATTTTATACTATTGTTTGCCAGTAAATTATTTCAGTAACCCGATTTCAACATCCATCTCAATAATTGGCAAACATTTATTCCACCGTCTAATGGGAGATATTAAATTATTTAGATTTAGTAAAAGCAGTGAAATCGTGTGTATGTGTGTGTAGATAAATATCTGTGTGATATACACACGCACACAGTGGTGCCGGTGCTAGGCTCTGAGGGATGCGTTATTAATGGTATTCATGCTGGGAACAATAACTCTGAACGTGTAAGTAGAGCAGAAAATGGTGTTTCACTGAATTTCACCGATTTTCTTTTGTGGGCAGAAAACCTAAGAAAGGAAACAAAAAAAAATCGTAATCACCTGCCATTAAAACGAGCCCTGTAATAGAGCCTTTGCACTGCGTGGCCATATTGGAGAGATGTCTCGGGTGTAAACAGCATGGATGCAAATGACTATTGAAACCCGGGGGATGGGATTCGAATCTAAAACGACGACTCGTTATTTTTCCGAGACCATAACTTTATGATGCATTTTGCAGACTCTTTTCATTCACACAGCTATATTACAAGCCGTTTAAAAAAAAAAAAAAAAAAAACATGATCGGGGCTTTTTCCCCTTTTTGTTTAGATACCTGTCCAGTTTTACAAACTGTATTCAGTACTGATTCATTTCAGGTTCAAATAAATGTTAGGGTTGATGAACTTGTTGTTGGCAGGTTGTGGGTAACTCTGTCCTGCTACAGAGAGAAACCTGCGCTCCAAACACTCATCCTGCTGCTGCAAAATGGCCTGGGGGTGGCGCCGTGTCTAGCGAGCAGCTCAATCTCGAGCTTCACCACGTCGAGAGGGAAATCGGGAAGAGGACGCGTGAAATCTCGATGGTAGTCTGTTCTGTAGATGATTTCAGCCAAATAGCTTATTTATAAAGCAGCTCGAACACTCTTTGTTTTTCATGCAGGAAAATCAGGTGGCCCAGGAAGTCCAATACAATCTGAAAAGCACTGAAAACGGTCAGGGTGATCATAAAGCGCAATTCGATGAGCTCTCTTTAGCACTTGGGTGAGTATGAACACACACACACTTGTTCATTGTATTACAGCTATTATTCTCATTTACGGTAGGAGATTTTGTTCAAAAACATGACAGCACTAAGTATGTGTGTATTTAATTGGCTTTCAAAGCTAGTTTGCTATTGTTAGCCTCTCTGAAATCTCCTATCCTAGCTTTAAAGCTTTAGTTCTTCCTACACTGGGACTTACTACAGCAGCTAGCCTGCACCGCTAACCATCGATAGCTTTAAGGGAAACCTGTAACTGCGAATTTGTGCAACCTGATGAAGCTAATCATCAGCTAATCACCTGATCAAGAGCACTAATATAGCTAGAGCAGAGATTTAACGCTAGCTATTACTAGCCATTGCCACGTTACGCTTAGAATGTTCACTAACACGTTTGTTGTTGTATCTTTCCTCTAGCGACGCCTCGAACGGCCTAAGCAGCATCGCGCCGGCCAACAGCGTCGGAGGATCCATGATGTCTTTGACCAATAAGACGTCTTCGCTCGCCCTGTCCTCCGGAGATCAAGCGGGAAGCAGATCAGAGCTCCAAAAGAATGGAGTCGGGCATTCTTGAGAGCAGACCGTAAACACACACAAGTACACACACAAGGATTGATTTTAATATTTTTGGTCATTTTTATTAAAATGCACCAATATGAGGAATACACACACACTTGCATGCTGTTACATGCATGCACAAAACACTTGTTTTTACTTTAGAAAGAGAAATGAGCAGTATCTGCCGTGATTACGAACCTTTTTTTTTTCCTCCTTTTTGTTCTGTGAATATGAGCTTTTGTTTTTGTTTTAAACGACTTCTCATTGCCTGGAAACCAGAGCATCTGATTATCTTCTAGTTATTTCGTGCCAGGTCCGCCGCATTGAAACGTGTTTAAAGGCAAGTCACCTCTGTAGCGCCAAACAACCGGCGGAAAACCCACGCAGCCTCGAGTCCGGCATGACTGACCAGACGCAAAAGTCACACAGCGGCGAATTGATCAGATTTCAAAACGCGCGCGCGCTGGCGGTACGGCTTCAGCAAACACGAGGGTCAGAGATCATGGAAACGATCATACGATTTCATTTAACTTATAGTTTTGGCTATAGAACTGTTCCGAATTTCTAAGCGGGGCATCTAGAGCATTCTGTTTTATAGAATGCATACAAATGTCTTTAAAACACACACACACACACACATATATACACACACACAAGCACTTTCTTCCATGTTTTTCTATGAGCTTTTTTAAATCAAGGAAGAACTTTGGCTTTTTGATCCTCGCGTCTTGCTGAAACCGCAGCGCCGCCGTTTCGTTCGGTCACTTCCTGTCGGTTCTTTCTGACTTCTGTGAAGTTGCTTACGCGGGTTTTCTGGTCATGCCGGCGTATTCGTGTTTAGCCGGCACACGGAAGACAGTTGCGGTGCTCGGAACGCCGGACAGACAGACAGACAGACAGGCGGTTCGTTAAAACGGGATCAGGGTTGGAATTGAGCTCCTCGGTGTTCTCCGCACATTAATGTAACCGTGCGGGTTTGTTTTTTAAACAATAACATAAGACCAGAGACGGACAGAACTGAAGTATTTTTACTTTCCTCAAGTATATTTAAAAAGTATCTGCATTTTATCATGTTTTACTTTACCACATTCCATCGAACAAAACTTTCTTAATTGTACTCTAGTAAATTTCATAAAGCATTAAATGAAATATAATATGAAACGTGCTGTAAAAGTTTTCAGAAGAAAAACACTTTGCTACATTACTGACAGTTATAAATAAAGTGTAGGTGAGGAAAGTAAAAACACATCCCTACAGTCCAGCACCTCTGCGTACTTCCCCCAAAACCTCATTAAGACACGGACGCACTGAAGTCTTCCTAATAGTGATGACATTCTTCACGCGCAACATTTCGTTCTGGTCTCGAGACAGACTCCGATATTAAGCTCCGATTCTGGGTACATCCTCTTAAAGTGTAAACTGGGTTAATTTTGTGCTCTAGTTGTGTTCATTATTATATAAAAAAATAAAATTTAAATTCTGATTATTAGGATTCTGCTCAAGTGTGCGTTCGTAGATGACAGGTCATACAGTGTTGTGTGTTATTTGTCGCTCCAATTTTAATCGGCTGGCATCCAGACAGAATTGCAATGTTGTATAACGTAGGGGGGTCCGGTCACACGATAAAAACGCAGTTAATAACGTAAAACAAATGTTTTAACGTCCTTTAGCCGAATAAAGCGTTCCTTAAATGCTACGCTGCTAACTTTGTGCCTGTCGTGCTCTAGAACAACTTCAAAATTACCGGAACGTTCTGTCGGTTGCACTGCGCTAATCCGAAGTGTCCAAACAACTCTGCTTAAAGGCTGTGACGGAGACGATCGATTCGCCAGATGTTTATAATCCACATCAACTATTTTGTTTAACATGTTGCAGTATACAAGTGTGCGGCTGGGGGGTTCTTTCTACGCACACGCGCGACGTGTCCGTGAGCAGAGCACAGTTCTTCTGTCTAGTTCCATTTGGATTCCTGGTGGGTGTGCTACAAGTATTTAAGCGTGTGCAGCAAACCGACGCGAGCACGACTGTACCCACCTTTTGATATGGGCTTTTCCCCCCTTTACTAATCTGTGATGTCACAGCAGTCTCACGCTCCCCCCCCCCCTTTCTACACTATGAAATTGTGTCCACTAAAATCTGCGCGGCCTAAGACTCGTTTGTATACGCTAACGTTTTGTGCATGATATTTTTGTTTCCTGCAGCAAAGGAGTCATAAAGTAAGTGTGGTTGCCTTTGCGCACCTGTTCCTAATGGATGATATTCATTTCTCGATGCCGATCTTGTCTGTTTTGCGCGGACCCCTGTAGCACACGTTTAAACCATGAAGGTAAATTAACTCTTTTTTTTTTTTTTTTCCCTCTTTGAACCGTAACACCGTTACTGCTGTGTGTCAATGTGTTATTTTTATGCCTAACTTTTTCTGAGGAATTTTTACGCTGTACTTCGTCTTGTTTAACTACAAAAAGGAAAGGGAAAAAAAAACCTCTTAAACGAAGGTACAGGCTCGATTTGGAACAAGATGAACACTTTTGTATCGGAACTTTAGATTATACTCCATTAAGGAATGTTTAGAAGCATCTTACTCCAATGTGGATGTAGCCATTACGATGACGCCATTTTATGACTTTGTAAAACAACTTCACTGTGTGAAAATGGGTTTGCATTTTTTTGTATAATACAATCTGCTCTTTTGCTCAGTTTGTTGATTTGTTTTGAACATTTTTAGAGGAAAGAATGTTAAAAAAAAAAAAAAAAAAGAAAAGAAAAGCCGTCGTACTGGTGTATGATGTGTTGACGCTAAACGAGAGGACGGATTAAAACCATGTTGACAGTCGAGTCGCTGCAGTTTTTTGTTTTGTTTAAAAACCGTCGTTACTTTTATTACTTTAACATGGATTTAAATTGTTTTTCGAGAAAAAAAACAACAGAACCCATTGTAATAATAACTCACACACACACATTGTCTAAGATCACAGGTTTGAGGCGTGAAAATATAAAGTCGAGCATATCTGAAGTCATAGCTCAATGGTTACGGTGTTTGACTGCTGATCAGAAGACCGTTGGTTCGATACCCAGCACCACCACCAAGCTGTCACTGCTGGGTCCCTAAGCAAGGACCTTAACCTTTAACTGGATTAGTTGGATAAATGTTAAGTCGCTCTGAATAAGGACTCCACCGATATTTACTTTTACAGAGTTTGGCAGACCTCCTTATCCAGAGCAACTTACATTTATCCAACTGAGCATTTAAGGGCCTTACTCAGGGGCCCAGCAGTGGCAGCTTGGTGGTTCTGGGCATCGAACCCACCATCTTCTGATAATCAGTCCAACATCTCCACCACTTTGTTTAACAGAGCAGCCTTTCGCTTAACCAAAAACGTTGAGGGGAAAAAACCTACACGTCTCCCGGAGCTCGAGTAGAATCAAACCAAAGTCCTTCGCATTTCTACTTTTATAAATATGGTTCACAAAAACGACAAACCAAAAGCTGGGTGCTTATCCATTCCAGAGCGGGTAGCTGAGACCAAGGAGCTTTTGATCTGCATGTAGTTGCCCAATGCTCCACATGTCCTGTTGAGAAAGTGTAAAGCCAATGACCTGGTGACGGAAACAGACGAGACGACGACAACGATTACCAACCGCACCAGGACTCTTGATTACTCGCATCTGTACATAAGTGGAGCACGCGCGCGCGCACACACACGCTGACATGCTTCACTCCACATGGGTTGGGTCCCAGCTCACGTGCCTCCCATCATGCAAGGGGTGCATGTCAGCGTCCTCCAGCTGGAACCCAAACACCTGCACATGCAGAAGCACACAGACAAGACTAGAGACACTAGTCTTGGAAATTCTAGAGACACTGTAACGTGGTCATTAATGATTGGAATGCTCGAGAAAGTTTAGTGACAACACAACGCCTCCTCAATTGCGTTCATCTGCTTTCTCAAACCTTAAATAGGAATTTGGTAAACGGACACAGTAAGAACTCACCTGGCAGTTTTCTAGAATCCGCTCTGCTTTAGTCGACTTGGGGATGGTAATGATCTGATTCTGCACAACGGAATAAATACACACGTTCTCAACGAACAAACTTCTAAACCACTTGACTTATAGTTCATTTTAATTCTCATCTGGATTACAATAGCAAGGTATCTTTGAAAACCTCAAATCCACACCTCCAAAACACACTGAACGTGAGTAAATATTGCAGTACAAAGCCGTAATATTACAATAACCAACGTTAGCTTTTTTTTTTTTAAACATGTAGTTACACGCAGCAAGTTTACAGCGGGAACATAGCACTGATTATGTGCATGGTGGTATGCTAATACATATTTTAACAGGCAGGTAGGACAGCCTATTGTAATGTTCGGACCAAACATTTTGATTGGCCGAAGTTTTTGGGTCCTGCGCCCCCCCACAGACGATATAAATACATTTAGAACACAGAGTGCTGTCGAGACGTGCATAACGAACAATGTTTTGGAACTAAAGCTCTCAAAGTGTGAACACCTTTTTATCCTGCACATTAATTAACTGGTCATATTTTGCTCATTTAGACCACACACACGTACACACACACACAAGCATTGTACCTGAATGCTCCAGCGGATGCAGATCTGTGAAGCACTGCGTTTATACTTTTGTGCCAGTTCTTGAATGACTGGATGACTGAGTGCTTGGCCCTTAGCTAGAGGGCAGTAACCGCCGACCGCAACGCCTTTGCTGCGGCAAAACTCCACCAGCTGCCACGGTTGCTGAAACGGATGAAACTCCACCTGACAGAAAAACAAAACAAAACAGTGCTTTGTATGTTTCTGGGACGCTGAGGTTAAAAGGACACCTTCTGTCCTTCAGGCTGTACCTGGTTGACGTGAGGCATCACGCCGGAGTCCTCTTTCATTTCCTCGAGATGTCTGATCAGGAAGTTGCTCACGCCGATGGAACGGCACAACCCTAAAACGAAGCAATCACTCACACACACGTCCAATTCATATAAAACTTACCACTTGAGTAAATATAAAGACAGATTAGACACCTTTACCTTCGTCATACATCATCTCCAGCGCTCTCCAGGTCTCTGCTCGGACGTCCCTGTTGGAGCGACCCGGGACACCACAGTCAGGCCAGTGCATCAGATACAGATCTGTGTGTGAGAAAGAGATGTTACACTTCTGTCTCAGGTGAGTTAACAGCCACTAGGTCCAAGCATCTCATACCTAAATACTCAACCCCGAGTCTGGCACACGAGGCCCGACAAGCCTCCTTGGCACTTCGATACCCATAATCCAGCGGCCACAGCTTGGTGGTGAGCCACAGCTCGTCCCGCGGGACTCTGCTCGCGGCTATCGACACGGATAAGGCTTCTTCGCAGCCGTATCGTTTAGCTGTGTCGATGTGTCTGATGCCGCACTGCTGGAGGGCATAGACGATGGCATCATGCGAGTAGCCACCGTGGTGCGACGTTCCTGTATAAAAGATTTGTACTAACTTGTAAAAAACATTTACACATAATACTTCATTTTAAGTTTAAGCAATAAACTCCAAACTGAAACACAGTATTTTTCCAATCATTTTTGGGCCCCTAAAATGAAGGCACTTATTTAAAAAAAAAAAAAGTGCTGAACTTGTTTCACTGTTCACCTGATTTATATGGAAATAAACTCAAACTACTCCAATGTTACTTTTTAATAGAAAATTACTTTTTGAGCGAAAATAACAATACCCTTATCAAACACTGTCCAAATATTCATTCATCTCACTGTTTATATTAGTGTGAAATATTAAACTTAGTCATTAAGTGAACTTTGCACGACTTGAATCATTTACAAGTCATACGGGACAAGGACAACGTTTTTTAACTGAACCATCTCTCAGTGGTTAATGACACCAACAGCATTTTAATATTGTTTTCGAATGAAATGACTAATTTGGCGTGCCGTAGCCAAAAATGTAAACAGAGAAACAGTTCTTTATAACAAGCACTTGCCGTAAAACTCGGATATACGCGCACCACAATTTACATTCATGCACTTTTTAATAATATACTTAACATTTTAGAGGTAGCACGAAGCGCATTGTGGGTACTCACCTAAACCCAGGATCGGTATTTTTAGTCCGTTGGAAAGTTCAACGTCTGGAAAATCCTGCATCTTAGAAATAGAAGCCGCTTAGTTTATACTAAACATAAAAAACGCCAAGGATCCCGTGTCCAATAAGCAGCCAACGGTGCCGTTGTCGTAAACCGTTGTGTAAACGCCTTTTTACGACAGTAAAGACGGCAGCCATATTCTTAATGTTTCAAATATCAAATTACTGTTTGTCTTTTTAGTTATTCATAAACATTTGTGGATTTTGTTATTCTTAAAATGTGTTATTGTATAGTATGTGTGCGCCAAATATGATTAGTTAGCAAGTCGTCAAATTTAGTATTTAATATTAATGCATTTTAGCTTATTTAATTCATACAGTACAAAGCTGCAACACACTCACTGAGTTCCCATCAATAACGTACGTATTTTATATTTACGCTGCAAAACTAATTTACAATGACTGTTGACTCTGCGATTCACCGATTCATAATGAATCATTTGTACGATTCATATTATTCTTCAGGTGTCCTGAAACCTTTTATAGACAGATCACAGATTAAAAAATATGACCGAGTGCAAGACGTCATTCACGTTTACATTCGAGATTTATGTGCGAGAACATTTTTGGTGTTGAAATTCTCCATAATGTACTGAAAATGAATCGACAATAATGGGGTCATTACCTACCAATTTACTGATGAACCCTTACAAAGTAATAAACACATATACGGGTGCTGGTCATATAATTAGAATATCATCAAATCGTCTTCCGCATGATTGTATAAACTACAGAAGTAGACTGAGAGACCATTTAAAGGTTGTAGCTGATTAGAGTGTGGCACCAGGTGTCTTCAATATTCAACCTTTTCACAATATTCGAATTTTCTGCAATACTGAACTTGGGATTTTCCTTAGTTGTCAGTCATAATCGTCAAAATTAAAAGAAATAAACATTTGAAATATATCAGTCTGTGTGTAATGAATGAATATAATATACAAGTTTCACTTTTTGGAATGAAATTAGTGAAATAAAACAACTTGATATTCTAATTATGACCAGCACCTGTATTGCTTTAATGACTATTAGCTATACCTTCAACTCAATGACATAACTGATTTACAACCATCTCCCAAATTATTGACACCCTTGTTAGTCACAGATGCGTATAATCCCAGCATTCAAATACTATAAACATAGTGGTTTACAGGTTTCCTATTTCAATACTCATGTTTAATTACACTTTTACCAGTCGATAAAAGAGTGAACTCTGTACAAAAATGCTTTGTACAAATCAGAATGTCTTTACGTGGTGATGTAATAAAATGTCAGTCAGCGTCCAAGAGTTGCATCTACATACGCACTTGCAGCCTTCGATTTTTCACCTAAATCTCATTTCTGGGAAGAAAGAATCACATTAATACTAAAGAGATGAAGAATCTTTTCATTCTGTAAAATTCCTCACTGCAGTACCTTCATAATGCTCTGTGTGTGTGATTATGATTACAACTTAAGAGCTATTACTAGCAATAGTGATTTGATTAGAAACCAAGCACTTTTAAGTCACATGATCACATAGCCAGTCTGAAACCTACCACACATATTTCTGCCCTGTTGAGGACGCCTGAGTAGGTAAAACTGAAGAGCCTTCAGTCAGAACAGAGATTCCTGAAGCTCGAGCATGAGAAATCTTTCAATTATGGAAACATTAAATGTATTCCATAGACTGAAATTAATAGATAAATAATGATGAAGCGTAAAGTCATTGTTTATTGGTTTCCCGTGGCACGTTGCCATCTTGCCTGCTGAACCTGACGCTCTACAAGTTATTTAGCAGCTTCAATGAAAACGTCGTCCTCGAGCCAACAAGTCACCGCGGTGTTAGTACTTCATGTACTCGGGCTGCAGGGACTGTGAAAAGACAGGGAATGAGGCAAATGATCAGGAAAGCAGTCAGTTTAATCCAGTTGTTTAATGTATTTAAAGGATTTGGATTGAAGGGAAAAGGAAAGAATCTTAACCCTGCACAGTGAAAGATCAAGAAGACAACTGTTTCCAGTTGTTCAACAGGAAGTAACGTTCATGACGGAAACAACACAGAAATGAAGAAGAATATGATGAAGAAGCAGTGCAGGTTTCAATCATAAAATATTTTTGAATTTTAGTGAAAGTAATTTGAATTAGTCTGAAATCTGAAGTCAGGATCAAGAAATGCACTAAAAAGAGAAATCAGTTTAAAAGAGAACTCTAATAATGCACTCACAGGGATGGAGCGACTAAGATGAAGTCCTGTGAGCATGCCTGGAGCGGGAACTCTGGGGTTTGAAGCTCTGAAGTTTCCTCTCGTGGCAGGTCTGAGCACAGAAGCAGGAGGATTGTTCAAGTTGTTGTTGACTTCCTGTTGGAAACTCGGGATGGGGTATCCAAACCTGAAGCGGGGTGGAGGAGGGATGGAGGTAGCTACTGATGGAGAAAGGAAGGCGTAGGAGGGTGCAGAGACTTCATGGTTGTCCACGGCGTCTACAAAGTGGTCCAGTGTGTAAAGGTTTCCGAGGGAGCGGGCCAAGCCGTGGTTAAAGCTGCAACAGGAACCTCAATAAAACACTTGTGCGCAGCCACAACACAAATGCACGCTAAACGACACAAACGCACCCTAAACTGACTCACCTCTTCATGTTTCCGGTGGACGACGGGCTCCGAGCCGGTCTCCTGGTCACAGGGCGGCCAGAGAAAGAAGGAGCCGTTTTGGAAGCCTTCGATGGAAAAATGGTAACAGGTCTCGGACGTAAATCGCTAAAAACACAAAAATAATAATGTTAGTGTAAGAGTATTTAGTCCAAACTTATTTATTATTCTTATTTTAGCTTGTGGTTAATTAAATCATCCATAAAAAAAAACATTTTCAGAACATAATAAGTGCTAATAATTTGGGAGCTGTTGTGTTATTCGGCGTACCTGAGAGTGGATGGGGACCTGAGAGGACGCCGAGATTTTAACTCTCGCAGTCGGTCTCCCTGAGTTATGCCTAAACTATGATCAATGAGGTCATTCTGTGTGTGTGTGGGGGTGGCGAGAGATCACAGAAGACATAAATAAGCAAAAGGAACAAAGAAAGAATGTAAAAAAACAGAAAAAACAGAATCATTAAGCATCATTTAGAAACGCAGCACCTCAATGACACTGAAAGAAAAGTCATCCAGACTGGAGATGAGGTGCGCCAGGTCTCTGTCACGGTAATGTCGCGGCCTTGGCAGCTTCGAACGGTACAAATCACCATCCATCCACATGCTGTGCTGCTTTCTATACAGAGACATGTGTGTGTGTGTGTGTGTA
>JAOUQX010000035.1:12729458-12746019 GCA_028566295.1 Liobagrus marginatus
ATAATTGCTGGTTCAAATGGGAGTTTAATCTAAGTATATTGGAATATTTCTTGTGTGTACTGTTATAAGGGAACCCTAGTTTTCTAGTTTTTGTTTTTTATTCTAATCATTTTATTTTCTTTCTTAGTAAATTCTGTAAGTTAATAAATAAGTCAATTAGAAATTGTACTTATATTGTTCATATTTATTTTTTATTTATTTAACCTGGAGTAGGGGCATCTCACTTATCCTATTTGCTCTAGGTAGGTAGGAAAGAGTAGAGTAATGACTCTACCTCACAGATTCTTTAGTTCAGGAGCCACCGCGGTGACATTTAGTGACCTGAAGCCTACACTACTTATTCCTGAGGTTCGCTCCAATAGGATAAGGTAAGAACATGCACTAGTTGTGTACTCGTGACTCAAAGCCCTGGATTGAGGACCAAGATCCTGACTTTCCTAAGGCTTCCAGGAAAATTATCTTTTCCCCTACTAAGCAAGCCTTATAGTCCCATCATTCTTTTTCCATTCTTATCTCATAAGTCACTCTTATTCTATTTGCTGTTTGAGAATAAACAGAACTAAAACAGTGCGAGATGAAATTATTAGCAAGTATAAAACCTGGCACTAGACATATCCGATGGATGGGTGCTATTTTTGCTTACAAGAAAAATGCACACAAAAATGTTTTACAAAAAACAAAACGAGCACGGGTCAGTCAGCTTTACCCGACAAAAGTGAACACTTCCTGCTGCACATCATTTCCTTCTGCACCGTCACGTTCCCTAATGTTCCTCCTTTTTATCTAGCTTGCCCAGAAGCTGTGAGATTCTAATTCACTTGGTCCTCCCTTCACCCCCACCCTCATCTGAAATGGTATCTCCCAGCTCCTGATTAGCCTGATCCAGGTAATCGCACAGCAGGCAGTGGGTAGAGCAGGGCTATCTTAAAAACAAGCAGACAAGCAGATCTCAAGGAGTATGGGGTGGCTATTTCTGGGCAGCATTAATCATGAATGTTGCATGAACCATAAATTTTGGCACCCCAACTGAAACACTGCTAAAGTTAGCTATTTTAGTAAACCAGTTGATATTTGGGCGCCATTCAATTAGCTTCTGGATAACCAATGGCACCCGGTTAGGGTTAGGCAAATATTTGAACAGGAGGAAAGCGGCGATTGTGCATAGCACAGCGCTCAGAGACCTCAACCAGATTAAATGTGTGGCTTGCTGACTGATTAAGTCGACCTAAACAGTGACAGAAAGCAGCAGCTGTAAACACAGCAGTGCCAGCCGTTCCGGTACAGAGTGAATATTGAGTGGAAAGTGTGTGTGTGTGTGCGTGTCTGGAGAGAGTGCAGAGAAAATTGATCGGAAGTTTGGACTGAAGTCACGCATCCGGTTACAATGCTGGTCGTCTCCACTTTATAAACGCATTGCGGTGACATCAAGCCGTCAGTATCATGAACAAATCATCTATTTAGGAATGACCCATCCAGCGCAGACTGATTTATTTGGAATATTCAATTTTAAAATGATTTCAAAATAGCTTCTACATCAACGCATTAACTTACAGTCTACCTTTTCCGTTATCATTTTGCACCAATTAATAAAACAGAATCATCGGCGCTATAAGACGCGCCTGGAAACAGCGATTCGGCAAGGTTTTTACTTATTAACAAATCAAACGTCACACTTTTAAACCTTTTACAGGTACATCTAGCACTTGTGTATGCAAGTTCAACGTTGTCCCTTCATCATGGTCTTTTGTTATTGTAATGCAAGGAGAAAGAAAGAACAGGACGAGAAAAGAACCACATGACTAAGAGCACTGTAAGTCTCTTTAAAAAGTAATCTTAGTCTGAGTGTGTACATTTCTCCAGCTGTGGCCTGCTGTGCATTGGAAATGGAATAATTAAGAAAATTATGTAAAGCTGCGTATATGTAACCGTTGTCTTGATTATAGAGAGCAGTGGAAAAGAAAAAAGCAGCCAACATGTGCAGCAGTGTGGAGCCGGCTAAAGTCGCTCTACGCCATGTAAGGCACTTATACCAAACAGGAGTAGAACCATTTTATTTACGTTACAGAAAAAATTTGCGTTTCGTTTTTTGATTTACGTCAGATATCGAATACAAACATGTTTATGAAGATTAAAACATATCCATATCAAACACCAAAAAAAACATTCCGTTCATCATCATAATAAAAAAACAAAACAAAAAACCTCAGACGGTCGACGTATCATCAAAACCGAACGGATCCGAATGTTACATGTTAGCTACAAAGTTTGACGATGTCATACTCTGTGTAGTGCCGGTGTTTGGCGCCAAAAGCCTGCAGCGCCATGAGAATTCGCGACATTTCCGAAGTTGAGAGTTTCAGGCGGTTTCGAAGGAGACAGGAGAAAAGGTCCAGAGGCGTCGCTCCGGCAGGAGATAACCGATTGACTCGGTATCGGATCTCCATCAACTCCTGCAGCGCCGAGTCCTGAGATCCCTCCGTGTACGGATAGTCCAGCTGCAGGATCAGATCTCGAATGGCTTCAGGGTCAAAGTGCACACTGTACCCGAACAGCTGCATGCTGTTTATTTTCATGTAGCCAACATAGTGCGAGGCGTTTCTGTTCGTCGCTTCCGCTTCGGCCGTCTCATTCCCTTGAGCACTGTCAGTCTGGATTCGGCTCCGCAAGTAGAAATGAACGGTTTCAAAGAAACTCTTCCAGCGGTTTCCCAACGTTAAAGTCCAGTTGTAGCAGTCCATCGTGGTGTCCAACCTCACTTTTTCCCAATCGGGGTATCCGTTTTGGTTCAATGGCATTGTCCAGCTCTCCGAGTGACTCCCGCCGAACGGGTTCACCGAAACCGAGAGCATCGGCTCCAGGGTCGAGTTCTTAGTCCGGCAGATTTGCGCTGAAATTCCTAGCAGCATGTGGACTCGGCTGGACTTAGATTTATTGCTCTTTAGAGTTAAAAGCATCCGTTTCCTCCATGCAGGTTCGAACCAGGTGTTGAGTTTGATGTCACTACTGACAAAGACAGCAGATAAGGCTAGGTGGCCATCTCGCTGCTCTAGGAGATCGCGCAGTTCCGAGTCATGGATTTCCGTTTCCGTGGTAACGTACTGCTTTGTGGGGCTTGGAGCAGCCGGGCGGCACGATCCGTGGCTTAACACGAAGCCGCTGTTGCAGCTTGAGCAGCGCGTTCGATTATCCAAAGCGCACGTCACGCAACGGCTTCCAGTGCCTACTAAGCAAGGGATCAGTCCTTGGCAAGACAGGTGTCCCCCGGGACACACGCAGCTACGAGTCGCCTCCGAGTAGATTCCCGGACTGCCGCTTTCTGCACAGTACAGAAGGGAAAGGGCGTGGTGTAGCCAGTAACCAAGATGCCTGGAGACAAAACAAATGAACAAAACAAAGATGGAGCCGGGAGTACGAAAACAAACAAGGAGTAAGCAACTATATAATTGCATGTGAGTAAATTGCAGCTCGAAACTCAATGCAGTAACGAATGACTCGACCCTAAATTGATCTCAAGTGAACTATTTGCTTTCAGGACCGATGATAATAGCTTTGCATTAAATGCAGGAACAAAAATCTGCCTTTAAAAGCACAATATAAAAAAAAGCCCACTAGTGCCCGCTAATAGCTTAAAAGGTTACAGAAGAAGTGGAATAACACATTATGGTCAAAAATGCACAGTAGGATCCAAAGGTCCGAGTTTTACGTTTAATTTCATAGTTAAAGAAAAGAACACGTTGGTCCAAAAAAAAGGAGTTTGCATATTAGAAAGGAAGAAATAAAAAATAAAATAACCTCACAGATCCACCAAGGAGTACAGAATTCTTTTAGCTTTTTAAGGCAAATGTGTCCCATTACAGTCCACGCTTGGAGGCAGGATGCAGAGTTCCACCTCATATTACCATATTATATTTACCACATTATTATATTACATATTATTACATATAACACATATTAACCTCTGCTTACGCCATTTTGATTATGTATGTTGCACATAGATACTAAGTCGTACAAGATGGACTTCTAGATCTTACTCTTACTTCTAATCTGCTTGTGAAGTGATTTAGCATAACATCCCAAACTTTAGTAAGACTGCAAAATAAAAGTAAATTGGTATCTCCCAGCTTCTGATTGCCTGAACACACCTGATCCATGTAATCAGCAGTGCGTGGGGCAGGGATGGTTCAAAACCAAGCAGGACAAAGGAACTCAAGGAACATTGGTTTGTCTATATTGTTTATCATCCCTATTCTATCATTCCTACATGTCTTTACACACCATGCAGGTAGGACAGTGTAACGGCAATAACGGGCCCCGTCCAGTAGATGGAGCGCCTTCCCTGAACAATGGACACAAAACTCACTGCCACATCACTTCCTGTTTGTAGTGTATAAAGACCATGTGTGTGCCATTGTTCAGGGCGAGACATTGAACGTGAATGTGACTGTGTGTTTGTATACTTGCTGTTTGCATATTCGTGTGACGGTCTTGCCCATGTTTTGCCAACCCGCGCAAGTATTGTTCATGTGCTAGCTTATCAGTACTCTTCATGTTGCTAGCTTCACCTGTATTGTTCATGTGCTAGCTTCACCTATATTGCTCATATGCTAGCTTATCAGTATTGTTCATGTTATTGTTCATGTGCTAGCTTGTCAGTATTGTTCATGTTGCTAGCTTCACCTGTTTTGCTCATGCCTAACTTACCAAGCCTTATTTCTCATGCTAGCCAGCCTAGTGTTTTGTCACCATCTAGTCAAGTCATCATTTTCTCACATCAAGTCTCCGTTTTGTTTCTCCGTAAGGCTAGTCCGTGTTTTTGTCTCCCTCTGTCACGTTTCATTTGCTTAGTTGTCAGTGTACCAGCTAGCGCTTCCTGTTTGTTCCGTGGAGTGAATAAAGACCTCTTGCACATGGATCCTGCCTACACCGTGTCTGACTTACAGACAGAATGTAGTGGAAAGGGGACATATTATAGTGAATGCTAGACACACAACCCAAAATAACGGATTCCCAAATATGATCGGTTTAGTGTTTGGGGTGGGGGGGTTGTGGGTTTCATAAAATATGATTTTATTTTAATTCTGGCGAATTACATTTGAACTTCATGTTTTATAGTCAGGCTTTAATTCCTGAATAACTTTTCCACTATTTAATAAAATGATTAGAAAGGTTTTCTTAGATGTATTTAAACAAGGTGTGCTAATATAAGTATTTACAATTTTAACATTTGGCAGACTAACATCTGAGCAGTTGAAGGTTAAGGGTCTTGCTCAGGGGCCCAGCAGTAGTAGCTTGGCCGTGCTCAGAATTGAATCATGGTCTTTGGATCAGTAGTCCAACACCTTAACCACTGAGCTACCACTTCCCGGAAACATGTACCTGTCTCTCGGCAGGATTATTCGGGGCTGGGAGCGACACCTCCGGCTGAGGCTGAAGAGTTTAGCGGCGCTCTCTTGCGCTTTATTGAGGAGGGAAACAGCATCACTCTCTAGCTTCCTGTAGCGCTTGAGCAGAGCCACGTCGCTCCTCCATGCGCGCCACGCTGACGACAGGTTCAGGGCTGCATGTGTCTTAGACTGGACCATGAATGCCTGAAACTCATCTGCAACACAATCAAAATGTCAAATGAACGATCTAAGCATCATTTGGGTGAAAATAAAAGCACAGTATAAAGCAAATGTCTTGCAGTGTATTTGAAGACTGAAGGTCCAAAATCCGTTCCAATATTTATGACGAAACAGCTGTGTTCATTATAAAGCATCTCTACAGAATCGTTTGTCTACTTTCGGTCCACGTTTAATTCGGGTCGTTCATCACCCTAAAGAAACGTAAGTGCTGGCGAGAGAACAGGCAGGACTCCAGATTTAATTACCGCTCACGAAGCCACGAGACGCTTCGTAACCTTGTTCCGAAAACACACACTGCCACATGCACATCATACAGTACGACATACAGTGAAATTCTTTGATTCCACATATCCCAGCATACAAATATGAACGCTGGGGTCGGAGCGCAGGGTCAGCCAGAACGAGCAGCGCCCCTGGAGCAGGTGAGGTTAAGGGCCTTGCTCAAGGACCCAATGATGGTGGCTTGCCTGGTGTGGGGCTTGAACCCCCAACCCTCTGATCACTGACCCAGAGCCTTATACCACTGAGCCACCACCACCCCTGTTTCTGCTTCGACCTTTATATGTTTATGGCAATTTTAAAGGTGAAGAAAATGTTGGCGCACTTAACCTAAATCCAGAAACCTGACACTAAAGATATTCCTATGAATCAGTTTGATTTCAAGTTTAATGCTCCCTAGAGAGATAAAATGAGAAGAACCTTCTCCACCAAGAAGGTTGTAACTAAATCTCATGGCTGGGTTTTCTTAAAAAATGAAAACGTTTTGTTCTAAAGGGTGCACAAACATTTGCCTGTACCTGAATGCTCAAACTCCCGGTTGGTGTAGGTCCAGGCTTGGTTGATGCGCTCCAGGTTGCTGTGCTGCGCTCGCAGGCTGGCGTGGGGGCAGTTGCACTGTGGGTGTTCTTCAGCACACTGACACCAGCAGTCGTTGTCGCGGCACGTGAACCGCCCTTCACCATTGCAGCCGATGTAACCCAGTGCCGCTCGGACGAACCGGCTCCTGAGATACTCAGGCAAAAGAACCTGGAGGCCTGATAGAAAAAAAAGCCTGTTTAGTCATGGATTCTTTGCTGTAATTGGTTGCAAAGAGATTTTCTTTAATAGCAGCTACAGTACAGTAGAAGGCTTGAGTGGTTTCAGCCTGGCAAAATTCGTTATGCTACCTCGAATTTAGAAGGTCAACCGAACAGTTTCGGACAAGCAGTGAACAGAACATGAAGGTGGACCGAGAGTTTATACAATGTGGAATTCATAAAGAGGCGACGTTTATTCCGTCCATAGACTTTACCTTGGAGCTGAATCCTGTTCTCAGGGCTGTGCACCAAAACGGAGCTGACGGAGTCGAGGTTGTCATAGTTGCTGCAGCCGAGTGGGCCGGTCCTCGTCTCGGTTACCTGAAAGTCCAAAAATTATGAGGCGAAATAAAAATGCACTTATATTCATTCATCCATTATCTAGTGTTTATCTTGTTCAGAGTCATGGGGCCACTGGAGTCTATCACAGCTAACTTAGGGTGTGAGGAGGGGTACACCCTGGACAATCGGCTGTTAATCGCAGGGCTAACACCTAGAGACTGACAACCATCCACACACACATTCACTCCTATGGACAATTTAGAGTAGCACATTTACCTATGCCCAATTGCATGTGTTTGGAAACAGAAGGAAAAAGGAGTACCCAGGGAAAACCCACACAAGCACAGGTAGAACATATAAACTCCACACAGAAACATCCTGGGAATTGGGACTCAAACACATGAGCTTCTTACTATGAGGCAGGCATGCTAACCACTCCACCACCATGCTACCCCTGACTGTGTAAATAAATTCCCAGGTGTTCTCAGATGTTCAAAAGCAGAGGGTAAACTAGATGCAATGTTGTGGAGAAAATTTCACCCGAACCTGCATTTTATTGCACCAAAACAGCTAAAAACATTGCAACATGCATAGCAAATGTTCTAGTAGAACTGGCATGAAATCGGGAATTTAAATCCGCAACGATTACAAAAGAGTTGAGAAATCCCAACAGAACCCGATTAGTGCTGATGAGTTCAGACTCGCAGACCTTCCTGTCTACATACTGTCGTATCCTCTTGTAACGATTCAACTTAGCAAAGATTCTCCAAGTTAGGCCGCATGCAGCGGTAATATGATAGATGTGATTCTACAACCCCAGAGTCTCTTTTTATGTTAATGACCTCAGTCACAATGACGGATGGCGACCTCGGTGCGCTGATCGTTTTTAACTGGTGTCACCGTTTCCTTTGTTCGAAATCTTTAAAACTTAGCAAAACCCCTAACCTGGAGCCCATGGTGAGTTTGATCTAATTGATGAGCACACGTAATAATTGAAATAAAATAAAAAAAAGACTTCATTAACCGCTTCATTACATATTGCAGCCTTCTGCGTTATCGGTATCCCGAAGGCCAATAATATTGAGATAACGTTTAACAAATGTTACATTCCATGGACTTAATTTCCCATTAACCTCAACCTCTTCAGCTCTTGTACACGGATCTGGATTTGCTGCGCTCGAGAGGAAGCGGGGGTGTAAATTGGATTTCCCTGGGCTGATTAATGATGCTTGGAAGTTGCGCTTTGTTCAAAAGTTCCTACAGCAGATTACATTCTTAACGCCTGCTAATTTGCATTCTTGTTGTAACAACCATGTGCGAGATCGAGCGCGGGGGTTGTTTTTAAAATGCCTTACACCTCATATACCTGCGATAAACGTAAGATAAAATTGAGATAAAAATATGAGCAGGTTCCAAACAAATTCCTTTGATTTATTTAGCTTTCTGTACACATATAAACAAACATTTAGTGCAATAGTGGCTCAAAGGTTACAGTTCCGAGTTGTTGATCCCCAGAACTGCCAAGCTGCCACTTTTGGGCCCTTGAGCAAGGCCCTTAACCCTTTCTCCTTTGCCAGGGATACTTTTCCATGGATGACCCTCAAGATTTTTGACAAGTCTTGAAAAAGCGGTTGCTAGCAAGTGCTAGCTCAGTGGTTGAGGTGAGGCAGGTCGTTAACCCTCAACTGAGATAAATGTCGCTCTGGATATGGGCGCCTGCAAAATATTTATGAATTTTCTGCATTAATCTAAAATTCAATAAAAAAGAATTAGCTAGTTGTCCAGGAAACCAGTTTTTACGAGGGTTAGGATGGATACTTCAAGTCCTGGCAACTCTGTATACAGTAGTAATCTTAATACTACTAGTGTATATTTTTTGGTTGGTTTTTAAAACAAACTCAGGTTGCGGCAGGTCAAGCAGCTTCATACACACCAGAGAATAAACAAAGCGGCAATGTGGGGAAGACTGAACGATACGTGGGAGTCGTGCGAGTGAGGTGTGAATGAGGAACGAAACATTGATCAAATGTCCTGGAATTAAGCGTAAATTAATGAACGACATTAGTCAATAGTCTCCACTAGGAGAGGAGGAAGTGAGGGGATTTATTATTGGAAGGTAAAGAAAATAAAACTGCGCAAAGGTTTTCAGTGATAAGAAAAGGGGTTCGGTTCATTTTGTTATGCTTTAATAAGTGAACATCCATCCATCCATCCATCCATCCATCCATCCATCCATCCATCCATCCATAACAGACAGCTCACAATTCCATGACACACGTCATTACTAATAATAAGATTTCACACAGTATAAAACATATATAAAATGCAAAATTAATGCTACGCTAGTGAATTTACCTGTTAGTCTTCGGCACTGATGGATTCCGACATGGAAAATAAACGTGTACTTGAATTATGGTTAAACGATATATATGGCAAATAAAATCAGGGGAAAAAACCCTTGAAATCCTACAAGCGCATCTGTTTTCACTGTGTCACTGTTCACTCACGAATACACACCCACAGCCACGCCCACACCTAACCACGCTCACCTGTTTATGTTTAGTTAGCCTGATTATGTTTGGTTTAAATGGGGGACGCTGGAGCAAATCCAGCATAGATCATTTTGAGCTTTGAGCTTTGAGTTGTTGGATTTTTTTATGAATAAAGAGAATATGCTTTCACGTCCTGCATGTGGACCTCTCTCCTTTCTCGGTTCGCGTCTCGCAATCAGAAGTAAACCTTTTGGTCGCATAGGTGAGACGTTACAACTATAGAGGTGTACACCAGCACTACATGCAAACCCTTATCTAGCCAGGGTGTTATTGCTAGCTACTTTACTTCAATTTAGCCAGATTAAAAAAAATGTATCTTTGGGATTCTACGCAAAAAAAAAAAAACAGGATGGAATCCAGCAACACGTCTTCCTCCTTTAAAGGAAAGCTGCCAAGAACTCGTGCCAAGAACATGGGAATCTGGCAACCACTGTGATCTTAATAACGGAGTAATGAGAAAAGCGTTATAAAGCTTAAATGCTGACATGGGGAAATATTTTTTATCACGACTCCCTATACGATACTTGTTGGCTAGACAGCATGATTGCTATTTGATAGCTAGCTGTAATGCTAGCTCAACATGCTAACTTTGGCACTTGGAACAATTTCTAGACGTTCTAGGATTTTAAATACCGTATTTTCTGGCCTATAAGACGACTGGGCGTATAACACGACCCCCTATTTTCCCAGTGAAAACGTGGGTTTCGGCTATATTCGCCGTATAAGACTACCCCCTTCCGAGACACCACCATTTAAAAAAAAAAACTGAAACATCAAAAAAGTAGAAAAGTAAAAAAGTATACAAAGTTCAAAGTTTATTTGTCACATGTACATTATACGTGATACAACATACAGTGAAATGCTTTGATGACTAACTGAAAGTTTGCTGTAAGTGGGGGGTAAGGGAGAGGGGGAAATTGTGGAAAAAAAGGGGGCGGTTGGTTGTATATAAATACTATTAACAGTAAGTATAGTAATTACTAATTACAAATTACAAATCTATATGCAATATGTATATGACAATAATGTATAATATATAATAATAATAATAATAATAATAATATAATATACTAAAATATTGTAACATGCACGAAGGACAGTGCGTGTGTTGTGCTTTGTTTGTTTGTTTCTGTTCGCACACACACTGGTGCCACACCTTGTTTAAATATGCACGCCTAAATTCATGTCACGTTAATTAGTCTACCTCAGTTTAACTGGATGCAGCTGACTCGTATTGATCTTTCATCAAGTCACGGGTATAAAGGGGGAAGCACTGACAGAGCTCAGTGCAGTTTGTTGAAGATGTTACGCGTTGGATTTGAGTTTATGTTTTGCTGTAATAAAGAGCACTGTTGACTGCAGCCTGCGATTGGGTCTTCTTATTCGAACCAAGACACGCCAGCAATTCGAGCGAGGTGCTCGGATCAGCCGTGACACGTGACAAATATAGTGTACCAAAGTAACCTACTATAATATACTATGAATATGCATTATACGTATACATGATATGCTATAATATACAGGTACATTGTATAGACATACTGTACTGTAGATATACAGTGTACGTATACATCCTGTTCTGGCCCTGGTTAAGCAGCGTTTATTATAGATGTTGTGCAGGTCAGGAAGTTCAGTGTGGATGGAACGTTCAGCCGATCTCTGTAGAGATCGTCTGTCCTGCTGTGTGCTGTTCCCGAACCACGCTGTGTAACATTCACAAAGAGGGAATGACCAGATCCATATGCAGGTGAGTTTATTAAATACAGTGATACACGCAGTGAGAAAAGCACAATGACAAACGTGAGTAAGTCGTGAGGGTTCGTGAAGGCTTTGGCTGTGGCGGTGGAACAGGAGGTTGGAGACTGTGGCAAATCCGTGAGGGGGGAGAGAGCACGCTGTCGTAAACTGTGGATCATCAGACTTCTTTCTGAAAGACAATAGAGAGATACTGTTAGCGCTCGGTATGTTCGACGGGCAAACGATACTTCGCGGTGGTGTTTGTGAGCGCGCTGCTTTTATAGTTGAGGACTGGAAGTGCCGCCATTGCGCGTCTCTTCCGAACGTGGCGCCACTACGTCACCGGAAGTGCTAAAACTCCAGTGACGGTTGGCCTGACGTTATATCTCTCCTCCCTTTAGGGCCCCCCTTTGGTCCTCTCCTCTTCGGGGGTCTGCCCCTGGGCCGGGCAGCTGGGCGGTCGGGATGGCGCTGGTGAAACTTCGTGATTAATGATGCGTCCAGGATTTAGTCTGTGGGGACCCATGCTCGCTCTTCTGGGCCATAGCCCTCCCAGTCGATGAAGTACTGGAAGCACCCCTTGTACCTTCGCGAGTCCATTATTTCCCGAACTAGGTAGGCTGGGGCCCCCTCTACTTCCAAGGGAGGTGGCTGTTCCTCCCTCCCGTCCTCCTCCGGGGCCGGCCCCTGCGCCAGTTTCAGCAGCGAGGCGTGGAATACCGGGGATATGCGCCAGTCTGGTGGTAACTGCAACTTGTAAGAGACAGCGTTAATTTGTCGCAGTATTTTAAATGGCCCCACATACCTTGCCGTGAGCTTTTTACAGGGTTGTCTCAGCCGGAGCTTCTTGGTGGCGAGATATACTAGCTGCCCTGGTTGATAGGCGGGGTGGGGGCGGCGCCTGCGGTCCGCTTGTTCCTTCTGCCGCCGTATGGCCCGGCCTAGGTGTACGTGTGCCCCCGCCCGTACCTCCTGGCTCCGCCGTATCCAGTGATCCACGGCTGGGACGTCCGATGGCTCCCCTGACCATGGAAACAGGGGCGGCTGGAACCCTAGTGTACACTGAAAGGGCGTGAGCCCTGTGGACGTATGCGTGATCGAGTTCTGGGCGTATTCTGCCCAGGGTATGTACGTGCTCCACTCGGTCGGGTGTTGGCTGCAGTATGTCCGTAGGTAGCGTCCCAGCTCCTGGTTCAATCTCTCGACTTGCCCGTTTGCCTGTGGGTGATATGCAGAGGTTAGACTGACTGTGATATTTAACTTTTTGCAGAACGCCCTCCAGACTTGTGATGTAAACTGCGGCCCCCTGTCTGTCACTATGTCTTCTGGGAGACCGTAGTGTCTGAATACCTGTGTGAAGATTTCGTGCGCTGTTTCCCATGCCATGGGGAGTCCTTTGAGTGGAATGAGACGACATGCTTTGGTGAACCGGTCCTTGACTACCATAATCGTGGTGTAGCCCTGTGAGGGGGGGAGGTCCGTCAGAAAGTCCACTGCGATGTGGGACCATGGCCTCTGGGGGATGGGCAGGGGCTCCAGGAGCCCTGCTGGGAGGCGCCGTGATGTTCTTGCTACGGCGCAGCGGTGGGCCCTAGTGTCTTTCACGAGGGATGGCCCCCAGAAGGCTTTTCGAACCATGGCGATAGTCCTATTTTCTCCAGAGTGGCCAGAGGCCGGAGAGTTGTGGACCCATTCTAGGATGCGTTTTCGGACTGAGGTGGGTACATAGGTCCGGTCGTGCGGGCACTGGGCGGGTGCTGGTTCGTGTCGTGTTGCTGCCCGTATGTCTTCGATGGGCTGCCATTGTACTGGCGCGATCACCTTCCCTGGGGGGATTATAGGCTGGGGAGCCTGGGGCGTGTCTACGACCTCGTGCATGCGGGATAGGGCATCTGCCTGTACATTTTTCACTCCGGGGCGATAGGTGATGGTAAAGTCGAATCGTGTAAAGAATAGCACCCAGCGTGCTTGGCGGGCGGTGCGGCGGGTGGCATTCTGGATGGCCTCGAGGTTTCTATGATCCGTGATAACCTGGAACGGGTGATGTGCCCCCTCCAGCCAATGTTATCATTCCTCCAGGGCTACCTTGATGGCCAGGAGCTCTTTGTTGCCCACGTCGTAATTCCGTTGAGCTGGCGATAGTTTCTTGGACAGGAAGGTGCAGGGGTGTAGCCTGGGCGGTTCCCCCCCATATTGGGACAGGATGGCCCCTACGCCCACATCTGACGCGTCCACTTCCACCCCGAACGGCTGTTGAGGGTCTGGGTGTTTCAGGATGGGGGCGGTGGTAAACGGTCGCTTCAGTCTGCGAAAGGCGGCTGCCGCCGAGTCTGTCCATCCCAGTTTTTTTTGCCTTGCCTCGTAGTAGGTGTGTGAGCGGTCCTGCTACTGTACTGTAGTTGCGTATGAAGTGCCGATAAAAGTTTGCGAAGCCCAGGAATCGTTGTAGCTGTTTGATGGTCTTGGGTTGCGGCCACTGTACGACTGCGTTCACCTTATCCATGTTCATACGCACTCCTGTTCTGCTCACATGGTACCCCAGGAACTCCACTTCGGTTGTATGGAACTGACATTTTTCGGCTTTGACGTACAACCGATTTTCGAGTAGGCGCCACAACACTTCCCTCACATGGGTTCTATGTTCCTGCAATCACACGGAGTAGATTAGTATGTCATCTATGTAGGCCACCACATACCTCTGCAGTAGATCCCGAAATATCTCATTGATGAACGACTGAAACATGGCTGGGGCATTTGTCAGGGCATATGTCATCACCAAGTATTCGTAGTGTCCGCTTGCAGTATGAAACGCCGTTTTCCACTCGTCTCCTTCCCTGATCCTTATCAAGTTGTAGGCGGAACGAAGGTCTAACTTGGTAAAGTATTTGGCCTCTCGTAGCTGTTCTAGAGCCGCCGGAATGAGGGGGAGGGGGTAGTGGCGTTTGGAGGTAATCGCGTTTAGCCCTTTATAGTCGATACACGGTCGTAGCCCCCCATCCTTCTTGCTCACAAAAAAACTTGCGGCTACTGGAGATTTCGAGGGGCATATATGGCCTAGTGTCAGGGCTTCCCCTATATACTCCTCCATGGCCTGTGTCTCTGCTGCCGATAGGGGGTATACCCGGCCCCTTGGGGGGGTCGCCTGGGGCAGTAAGTCAATGGTGCAGTCCCAGGGCCTGTGGAGGGGGAGGAGCCTCGCCTCCTCCTTACTGAATACCTGGGCTAGGTCTCTATATTCTTCGGGGACGTTCTGTGGCAGCTGTGTGCACTCTTTGAGCTTGGGCTGGGCGGTGTGGGGGGGCGTGGTATGCGCTGCAGGCAGTGCTCCTGACAGTACTGGGACCAACGAGACAGCTCCTTGGTGTCCCACTGAAACTGGGGGTTGTGGGTAGCTAACCATGGGTGGCCTAACACTATGGGCGTGGCGGGGGAGGGCACTAGGTACAGTACTATGGCTTCTACGTGGAGTGCACCTATGTGCAGACGAAGGGGGGGTTGTTTTACGGGTGATCTGTCCTGTACCCAAAGGGTTATTATCTAAGCCTGTGATGTGAATGGGCGTACACTATTGGAGTTAACCCTATCGTCTGTACTAGCCCTGGATCTATAATGTTGGTTGCGGCCCCTGAGTCTACTAAGGCTGAAAGAGAAGGAATGTTAGGTGTCCCCTCCACCCATACTGGTAACGTGACTTGATGTTTGGATAATGAAATAGATCTTAGAGGACTTACTTGCTCCTTTTTTCGAGCTGTCTTTGACGAGTAGGAGGCTGCTCCGTGTCCTGTCTTGCCACAGTAGTAGCAGAGCTGCTCCTGGCGGCGGCGCTCTCGTTCCTCTGGGGGCAACCGTGCTCTACCCAGTTGCATGGGCTCCTCCGTGCTGCGTGTAGCTGCTCCAGGGAAACACGTGAATCGTGGCATGTCGCCCCTCGTCGCTCTGGCAGTTTGTGTTCGCATTAAATTGTCCATTTTAACTGCTTGGGACACAAATTGAGAGAAATCGAGCTCTTCCCCCTTACATAACAGCTCCCGCTGTAGCTTGGTATCGAGGCTATCGTAAAACAGCTCCTTGAGCAAGGCTTGTTGTTAAACCCGCTCTGTGGGGCGAGGGTGCGGAATCGTCTGGCATGTTCAGCCACCGGCTTCCCTTCCTGTCTCAGCTGCAGCAGGAGTTTCGCCGGGTCACGCCCGTCTGCTGTGTCATAAAACACCTCTCGTAGTAGTTGTACGAAATAATCAGTCGCCCTGCACGCGCTCCTCCTCATCCCAGTCGGCGGTTGCCCACTCCAACGCATCGCCGGTGAGATGAGGGAGCAAAAACCCACATTTATTCGGCTCATACGTGAATGAGTGAGGTTGTGAGCTGAAATATAAATCCAACTGGCGTAAAAAACCCCTGCAGCGGTTAGGTGCTCCGTCAAACTTATCAGGCAGTGAGAGCGCGAGCGAGGGGGGGCTGGAGTCTGTGGGCGTGGCGGGGGGGCGGAGTTGGCCGAACGCCGCTGTGAGTGCCTCGACCTGTGCTTCTGCTGTTGCGGGCGGGGAAGAACGCGCTTTTGCTCCTGCGGGATCCATGTAGCGGCGAAGTATTCCTGTAACATTCACAAACAGGGAATGACTAGAAGATCCATATGCAGGTGAGTTTATTAAATACAGTGAGACACGCAGTGAGAAAAGCACAATGACAAACGTGAGCAAGTCGTGAGGGTTCGTGAGGGCGGGGCTGTGGCTGTGGAACAGGAGTGGAAAGGCAATAGAGAAACACTGTTAGCGCTCGGTATGTTTGACGTGCAAACGATACTTCGCGGTGGGGTTTGTGAGCGCGCTGCTTTTATAGTTTGAGGACCGGAAGGGCCGCGTTGCGGCGTCTCTTCCGAACGTGGCGCCACTACGTCACCGGAAGAGCTAAAACTCCGGTGACGGTTGGCCTGACGTTATACGTAGAAGGCGACTGGCGTATAAGTGACCCCCCCTTTTTTCCAGTGAAAACTTGTGTTTTGTGCTATACTCGCCATATAAGACTAACCCCCCTTCCGAGACAACGCCATTTAAAAAAAAAATCAGAAACATCAAAAAAGTAAAAAAAAGTATACCATAATATATACCGTATTGGCCCGAATATAGCACGACCTCGTATATAACACGACCCCCAATTTTTCTAAATCATTTCAAGAAAAATAAATAAATCAAAATTAAAATGTAGGCTACAAGGAATTTTTATTTACAATACAATGAATGAATAACCTACAATTTTACTGTTACAACAAAACATGTTGAATAATGTTAAGGCC
>JAOUQX010000035.1:12815788-12851089 GCA_028566295.1 Liobagrus marginatus
CACACACACACACACACACACACACACACACACACACACACACACACACACACACACACACACACACACACACCCTCGCACGCACGTTAGTTGTACTTAATTGCTTTAAATATAAAGAAATGTCATCTTGGAAGAACATAATGGGGAACTCACAAATAAATAAATAAAGTGTAAAAAACAGCAATGAAGTCTAATTTAAAAGATACGGGTTTGTCTCTGGCGATAACACTGTTAATCACGTTCTGGTTAATAACCAACATTGAAAAGAAGACGAATCATTGACAAAGTATATTAAATAAACTCCAAATTAATATTATTTAACAGCTTGCTGATCCACTCTTCGTTTTTATCCAGAGGAACTGACTTATCTATTTTTTTTTTATAATCCAATTGGGTGGTTGAGGGTTAAGGGCCTTGCTTAGGGGCCCAGCATTGGCAGCTTGGAGGTCCTTGGAATTTAACCCACAGTGTTCCACTTAGGAGACGAACACCTTAATCACCTAAATCAGTTTTAAATACGATTGAAGTTCAACAAGATCACAATTTAGTTTATTAAGGAACCTCAACGGTCCTCTTTCCGCTTTACATTGGATTAAAACCTCTTAATGCATAGTTTTTAAACTTTAAATAACAATTATAACAACAATTTAGCAGAACAATCACAAAAACATATTTGGAGATATTGAGACAGCCAAAAATGGACAAACAAAGGACAGGAATTGAAATTGATTGATTTGATCTGAAACATGATCAGATCTTTAATTTGATTCAATTCAATTTGATTTCTATAGCACTTTTAACAATATATATTGTCCCAAAACAGCTTGACTGAGAATAAAGAATAACAAAGGATACGTAATATTCTGAAATGAAATGTATCCCGAATTAGCAGGGCTGGGGCGACGGTGGCAATGAAAAACTCCGTAATGTATGAAGCCTAGGATGAAACCCTGAGAGGAACCAGACTCAAGGGGAAACCCATCCTCATCTGGGGGACAGCGTATTGTGTGGTTGCTTACATGTGATATCTAGTCTTAATAGGTTTATATGTCCAGTCTAAACAGAGTTATATCCAGGAAATTCTGAGCAGTCCATAAATCAACAGAGTTCCAAGTTGATTACGGATTCAGTACTAAAATGTTCGTTATCAAGGTAAATTGTTCACTATTGTTTAAGTTTTAACCTTGATCAACTAAACAAATGTTACCAAGAAAGGGTAGTTTTTTATATATTTATTCATATAAAAAGTAACATTTTGTCAATAATATTTTTGTTGGAAACGGTTAGTAAAGGTTTGCTTTCGGTAACTGCCGTGACCTCCTTAAGCATTAATAACAATTAAAAAATTTTTTTTTAAAAACATTTTTAGTCAATAGTGAGCAATTGTGCACAATAAAAAATAAATAAATAAAATAAAGTTATAAGCAGGTAAATGTTGGGTTTTAGTGAATAGGATACGATTTCGCAACCTTTCCGGCCACATGCTTGGTTAAACGATAGTTACACATTTGCAGTGCCGTTGCTGTAAAAACTAAGCAGCTGGCAAATACATGAATGGCTTCTCTACACAACCACCAACACAAAGCGCATCGTGACTTGCTGCTGCCACTCAGATGTTGTCAGGGATCCTAAACTGTCAAATGCTGGGCTCGAGAGCAGAGTAAATGCTCACGGGACCAAAACCAAAGGAAAAGAAGAACACGGGTTCATTAAATTAACATAACCCTCAAGGTCAACATCAGAATTGATGGATAGAAAGTTAGATGTTAGAAGGGCGGGTTAGACTCTACTACCAATCACTATCTTAAGAATTTATTGGGGACTGAGAAATGCAAAACCTCACATATTACACGATAACAATGATACGAGGAAATGGAAATTTGCAGGTCAAATGTGTAACATTTTATACTTATCGTATAAAGTATGCTTAGAATAGTATAAAATTTTATTGGTGCAATTTTACAATGTCAGGAAACGCGCAGACAAGCATAAACAAATCGCAGTTCTCGAGGCTTTAACATAGTTACATTAGCACTTTGATTATCTTCAGTTTATAATGATCTGTTTAATGAACAAATTACAAAGTTGATAACTTAGTGCGTAGAAATGATCCAACCCCCAAACTCCTCGAACTGTTGAGTAATATGAAGTTGGATCATTGAAATCATTGGATCATTCCAAATTTCATCATTTCTCCATCAAGTCCTAAAACTAGATAAGGATATAGCAAGACATGTTTATAGCTCCTTTAGAGCCTGGTCTGGTAGCTGGACAGCACAAGATTGTAAGCCACAAATATTTTATTCCCGATAAGTTACAATATCGATATTTTCCCCTAGATTCAATCCTCTGTTTCATTATCAGATATCAGTTTTGTAAGATCAGATACACGATATATGTTTGGAAAATTGCATGCAGGACCACCATGGGATTACAACAGCACACAGAATATCGGTTCTGATCGCCGCTTATTGCCGACATAAACACGCACAAATAAAAACTATATCACCATTCATCATCATTTTATATCAATATAAAAGCTATATCAGCTTAAAGCTTCTCTGTAATGCTATAGCAACAAAGCCAGAACTTCGAAACAGGTGCTACTCACTGACTATCAGGTTTGTTAACGACCCCCCGTCCACTGTCTCTTATTGTCACTGCAGACACAGAATAACCTTTGTGAGGCGTCAACTACCCAAACCGTCGGCAATGGACCTCTGTATCCATTACGCACACGCGCACACATGCGCGCGCGCACACACGCACCCCTACATAAAATACAATATCAACACAAACACAATCAACCTCTGCGTCTGCTGCTCACTTTATGAACGCACATCATTTTTGGTTCTTGTTTATGTTTTGTGTCTTTTTATATCCTTCTTGTGTAGCAAGAATGTCACTGTATGGTGTTAACAGACTGTGTGACTAAAAACGCTTAAATCTTGAGGGGGAAAAAAATTTCTGAGTTACAGCATGACAGAGAAAAAGAAAAATAAAGTAGATATTTCGCAGTTTATTTATTAAGCAAAATTATCCATAGTATGGAAGCCATTGCTTTTTGAGTTACTGGTACAACCGACTCACTGGCTTGAGACTGTCAAGAGATGGCTGAAAACCTTCATCTTCATTAAATACCTCACTTGATAAATAATAAAATAAATAAATCCTCCTTTTTCCAACAGGTTTTAGCTAGCTTTGTTACACTTGTTCTTATCTACTGAACCGGAATTTAAATATTCATTGGTGGAGACGTTTAAACACTCTCCTTTAGATTTCACAGCAAGCCAGCCTGAATCTGGAGCCGAAGAGCAGCCACAAACCACATGATGCCGCCACCATCATGCTTCATAAGTGCAATAAGAGTTCGTATTCTGGATGGCAGTGTTTGGTCTGTACCAATCGTAACATTTTATTCAATTTCAACCAAAAATGTGCTATTGTGGACTGAAAAGGCGTTCCACAGAAAGCACTTTTTTTTTCACACAAACTTCACAGAGTGTTCAATGTACAGTGTTCAGTATATAAAAGGGTGGACCCACATACATTAACATTACTCAATGTCAAAAAAATATATATAATGTATGGCGCTCCTTGGATGTTACCCTGAGATCCTAGTAAAATGCTATTATATTATTCCTAGCAGTCTTGGATCCTCAAACGATCTGTACAACTATTCCACAGTGGACGGCAAACCAATTAGAAACGTTTTTAACCCTTTTAAGACCGGTGATCTTTTTCTGAGGTCCTCAGGAAACTGCTTCGACTGAGGCGTAAAAGATTTCCATCCACCTGTGTGATGAAGACCAGATGCTGACTCCAACATCATTACCAGAAGTTTATGTGCTAGAACATTTTCTGGTAATGGTGTTTACGGTTTGATCATTTTGTTTGATAAATCAATGCAACTCAATAATATTTGTGTTATTGTTCATTTGTTAAACCAGCTTCTCTGTAGCACGTTTAAGGTCAAATTTGTGTAGGATACTGTAACAGGAAACTGTCCATATATGCTTGAAATGTGAGAAGGATATTGTAAGCTTTTCTGTGTTTTATGAAGCTGTCACGTATGAATGTATGTATGTATGTATGTATGTATGTATGTATATATGTATGTATGTATATATGTATGTATGTATATATGTATGTATGTATATATGTATGCATGAATGAATGCATGTATGTATGTGTGTATGTATATATGTATGCATGTATGCATGTGTGTATGTATATATGTATGTGTATGTATGCGTGTATGTATATATGTATGTATGTATGTATATATGTATGTATGTATGTATGTATGTATGTATGTATATATGAATGAATGAATGAATGTATGAATGAATGAATGCATGCATGTATGAATGCATGTATGCATGACTGAATGCATGTATGTATGTTTGTATATTTAGCCCATGTAAATACAACTACAGGACAGATAAACAGTTTCGTGCCTTTCCACCTTATTAATTTGTACTGATACGATACTGGCATGACACTGGTTCAATTCAAAATGGGTGCACATTCCCTACACTAGTGCACTTATTAGGGCACGGAGTAAGAGCTCTTAATCCCTACGCAGTGTACTACTGTATTAGACTCACATTTAAAATGTTACCGCTGTAAAACATAGCTGATTAGCTTATCTTATTACGCCGATAATGACTCCCACTCGACAAGTAGAAGCTTTTAAAAAATATTTTTAGCTCCGTTGTTTTAGTTAGCTACGTTAGCTAAAGTCACGTGTTTATTCAAAAAAACAAGCAAATGAAGCCGTTTTAAAGGACTAACAACCTTACCTGGCTTTTTTTTAATATAAGGCTCAAAGGATTTAACGTTGTACTTAGACCAGAAGGTCGCGTCCTGCCACTTGTAGGATAAAAATAAAGTCTCTAAGTAACTGCGCACCACCCACGAAACGTTTGCTTGGATTCTCGCTAAATCTGGTGGCCAAATAAACATTTCCTATCCGTATTCCGACAAACCCCGCCTCATCTTATGGGCTTGACCAGTGATTTAAGTTTAAACTCGAAAACATTGCGACAATTGGACGGTTTACGGTTGTGATGCACCAACAGCCAATCAAAGTAGAGGACTCTGGATGCTTTAAACCAATCACACTGTAGAAGATAGGAATACATATTATTCGACTACGGAGCGACGTCGAATAGTATATTTACGGAAGTAGAACGGCATGACAACTGATTGGAGTTCTTTAATGTTACGAAATAGGTAACGCGTAAGCGCGCAAAACAGGACGGAAAACTACCTTTCCCAAAATGCAACGCAAGTTTTTTTTTGTATTTCAACGGTTTTCATAAACGCAGTCTGGTGGGTTGAATAACCAAACAAATAAACACGTATTTTAATTTGAATATTAAACTAATTATTAAACATATCACAGAACATCTAAAAATTTTACTGCAAAAAAGGAAATAAAAATTAGCTGGCATCAGCAGTCCAGACAAGATAGAGCTTCCAACAAATCTAATCCAGTATATTTTTAGCCGATATTGATTTGAACACAGGAATTTGTAGAGCCGTCTGGATTTGAGACCGTCTGGACTTCTTCTCTAGCTCAGTATTTAAACCGGGTCATGTCATGGAGCTTGAGAATCTATGTTTAGTCACAACTGAAAATAGGCACTGAATGCCATTTGTCTCTGTGTAAATAGTCTTTTTTATTTCTTAAAGAATGATAGTTAGTTTATAAAATGGTTTTATTGGTGCACTATTGTACACGGAAGTGCACTGTTTCACAGAGATATGAAATGTAATGTAATCCAAATATAAAAACACCTGCCCCATGGTGTTGAACTCAGTTGTCATACTGAGGTTCAGGAAGAGTTTTACCCCTGGCACAATGCCTCCATGTTTTTAACAGTCGTTTGGTAGATCATCTCATTATCTGATCACAAGTGAGACATGCTGATATAGAAACACCTTTTTTTACTTTGTGTACTATTCAAAACATCATGAATTATATTACAGCCTTAGATTTCCCCCCAATTTATTTTGTACCCTGACACACTTTCATACAGCTGAATAGTGATAAATAATGGTGGTAAAGATTGGAGATGGTCACATTAACTTATAAAATCCCTTCTTTTTCATATATAATTCCCTTTCCCTAATGTTTGCTGTTTACAAATACTATTGAGTGGTTAATTAACATTGTAGAATACAAATAGCTTCAGTTATAAATGTTATAACTAATGTAACATTTTCTGGGTGATTTGCAATGATGTTGCTGTCTTAGGTTCTCTAAACTTAAAATCACTAACTTTCTTTATTAAAATGATATTCTGGTGAGTGGTTAGATTTTTAAAAATAAATATTTCTTTTTCAACCGCTAGGTGTCACTAACGCTCGTGTTTCCCACCTTCCTCCATAGAAATGAATCCACCTCAGGCCTTTTTTAGTATGTAACCTGATTATAAAAGTGTTTAAGTGTAAAAACGTTTTTGACAATTATTATATTTATATTATTATTATATAGTCTATAGCAACAACAGAAACTAAGAAGAAGAAAAGGAGTGAGAAGTGCGTGTTTTTGCCAGCATCATAGAAAAGACGGTTTGTTTTTATTATTAGGGGTCAAGCCTAATATGAATTTTTAATATTAATATTATTATTAATTAGTATATTATTATTATCCATCCGTTCAAGGTATTGGCTATTCCGGCTAACTTAGTGTGTGAGGCGGGGTACACCCTGGACAATTGCAGGGCTAACACTTAGACACAGACAATTATTATATATTATTACTATAGGAGTATAATACAAACATTCACTCCTATGGACAATGTTATTTATTTGTTGTCAAATTTACTTTTGTAATACATTTATTAATGGCCAATATGTCTTATGTGTCATGTGCGGATGTAATTTGCCTTTAAGTGTAATATATACAGTATATATCTAACTTTACATTTTTTTTTTGAAAAATCACACACATTTAAGAAATAAGCGGTATCGGTATCGATATCGGTAAAATATACCCAAAAATATCGGTATCGTATCGAAATTAAAAAGTCAGGTATCGCCCATCCCTAGCGGGTTGCCGACCCCTGACCAAATAGGAAGTGGTAGGAGAAGCGGGAAAACGCCGGAAATTGTTTTAAAACCCATTCGAAACAACAATGGAAAAAAACAATAAACAAGTATTGCAAACAAACAAACTATAACGAGTTGTAATTCATCATCACTCTTATCGGCATATAAAAAGGGGCTCGTATTAAGCATTTTTGACGACCTACTCTGCATAAGGTAATACATCATCCCGCAGCCACCGCCGGTAACCACGGTAACGAAGATGGTCATCTGCTGCAGGAGACTGGTGGAGCGGCTCATCCTGTAGAAGTTCTCGATGACCTGGAGCAGAGTTTCAATGACGAGAATAGCAAAAGACACAACATAAGAATCCAGGGGAAAAACTGTTTATAAATAAAATTGAAAAAATTTCATTTATTATTGTAAATCGTTTATCATTAAAAAATTATAACATTGTATATAAATGTACTTAATAACCATAATAACCCTCCTTATAGCGTGCACATTTGTAAACCCGTTGTCAAAAGTCACAATATCACTGTTCATACGGTAATAAATATTTCTGATATTCTTTCGAAGTAGGTAAAATGTATTTTATGTATTTTAAAACGTATTATCTAAAGAAAAATCCCTAACGGTACTGATCCTGAGAATGGATAAAAAAAGGTAAACGTCGATGCTGTATCTTGCCTTACGTGTCAGCTTCCATCTTTGTTTTGAATTCTCAAAACTTTATTCTAATAGCTTTCGGTTCATTTACGATATTCTACAATACTACTAAAAAAGTATTCAAAAGCGTATGATTAAAATTAGGTGCACGTGAGATTACGTAAGCAAACTATATATATAAGCAAAAAGTAGTTTTGTGTCCTTATGTGCATTCCAAATACATGTCATTTATAATATCATCATATGAGAGTTTATCCTTATACTTACTTGTTATTCAATTTTATTTTTTTTAATACAATACCTATGTATCTACAACACGAGCGTGTGTATATTATGAATTGCATTTCATTCTCTGGGCCACTAGATTTCGCTAGTTTACAGCGCTACGCCCTGTATATGCGCCTGCGTCGGCGCGAACCACTTTTTGCAGGTGTATTTTGTAAGTGAAACTAGAAAACAGCTTGGGTTTTCATCAAGACCACACGTTTGGAGGTAAGTGAACACAATTCGATTAAGAACAATAACAGTTAGTTAACATTTTTAGTAACGACAGTTTTCGTGCACACGGCTTTGTTACTAGACTAACGTTAGCCTCAATATAGTACGTCCCTCGTGTGTGTAATAACACGATGTTTTTAAAAAGTGGCCTATTTCCCACACATTAACGACTGCGTTCTATTATAGCATGGAGGCCAAAGTATACGGCCTAATACTTTTTTCAAATCTAAATGTTCGAGAAATATTATTTTGGCTCGTTGACTCGGTGAATTAGCATTTAAAGATTCGCTCGATGTTGTTGAATCGATTGACTCAGTGAATCGGGTTCCGAGGATCCGCTCTTTTATTGTTCAGTGAATCGGTTCATTTAGTGAATCAGGCGGAAATCCGCTTTTCTGTTGTTGTATGAATCATTTGACTGAGTGATTTAAGTTTAGACGAGCTGCTTCTCTCCTGTACAATGAATACATTACCTCGGTGAATCAGGTTAAGGAGATAAATTTTATCATTTTAAACAATAGCATACAAACTTTTTTTACTAGCAAAATAACTATGAATAATTTTGCACGAATTTGGGTGTGTGTCTGATAGTGTAGCAGATTCATGTGGATGGCGACTGATAATGTTCCAAAGCTTGTCCAGCAAACACATGACACCAGCTCCACCCAGACCCTGTGTTAAGTCATTATGTTTTCCGGAAGGCATATTCATACTAGTATTAACCGTAAACAGTGACTTGCAGGTTTGCTGCCCGCACACACACAGTTTATGAGGATGATAAAATAGTGTCTCTTTCCTCAGGGGTCATGTTTGGTTGCGTGGTGGTCGGTGTTGGCGTAGCAGGCCGGGTCAGGATAAGAGACCTTCTCACGCCTCTGCCGTCCGGCACAGCTGAGATCTTCACTCTTAAGGGTTTGGTTTCAAGGTAAGTGGGATTGGTTTTTTATTTTCAATAAACTAACCAGCAGTTAATGTTCAAATGAAGGTATCCCAAACACATGAACTTTGGGGACATTTTTCAGATCATAGCTTTACTCTCCGCATATCTTTATGGTTTTAACGGCTTTCTCGTGTGTAGAAGGATGCTGGAGGAGGAGCAGGGAGTCAAACAGATGCCTCTGCAGGAGGCGCTGAGCCATAGCGATGTACAGGTGGCCTTCGTGTGCACAGAAAACGCTAACCACGAAGACTACGTCAGGTGAGACACAGCCTTTGTTTTGAGCCTGTGCTGAATAAATAAAAGTAAACAATCAAAGGTTACAAGCAATTTATGCTTAGACGCTTTCTCGAAGCCGGGAAACACGTGTGTGTGGAATATCCCATGGCGCTCAGCTACATCGCCGCCGCCAACCTCATGGACCAGGCGAGGCAGAAGGGTGAGGAGAAATATATATATATATATATATAGATAGATATATGTGTGTGTGTGTATACAGTATATATTATATATATATACACATACACATATATATATATACACACACACACACACACACGCATACATATGTACACAATGACAAAAACAACATACCACCAACACAACGTATGAGCATGATCTTTCCTCGCTCCAGGTTTGGTCCTTCACGAGGAACACATCGAACTTCTTGCTCCTGCCTTCAAGCAGCTGAAGAAAGACGTCGCTGGAAAACAGCTGGAGGAAGGAAGCCTGCACTTCACAGGTACACGATCACATCAACACATCTGCAGTTTCTTGTCGCGTCATTACATGTGACCTTATTTGCCCTCTGTCTTGTGACCCGGTGCAGGAAGTCCACTCAAGAGCGGGTCCGGGTTCCCCTCGTTCAGCGGCATTGCGCGCCTCACCTGGCTGGTGGATCTATTCGGAGAGCTGAGCATTAAATATGCAGCGATGGATGAGGATAAGGAGAAGAAGCGCTCGAAGATGACGGTCCAATTGTTAACCAGGCATCAGAAGTGAGTTCCATGGTTTGTATTTTGTGGCATTCAACATGGGCCTGTTTAAGGCTTTGAGCCAGGATTCTAGCTCATAGCCACCAGTTTATCTTTGGAGTTGACTCACAAGTTGATAACATCCTCTGCAACAGAGCCTGTATCGTTAGTTACAATTGTGTGAGACCTACCAGTTTCCGCCCTCTATTCATAGACCCGTGCTCTTCCGCAGCCCTGCCTCCAAAACGAAATAAGATGAAATAACAGCCTAACCCATTACAACCAACAAGAGAACCAACATATCCTGGACTAATAACGCAAAAACTTAAAACAACACAAACTCACTCTCAAAATAACTCACTAACGAGGTCTAAAAATAATGGGGCGTTGAAATAAAGCCATAACTCGAAATATCTGTAAATAACAAAATCAATCCTCATAACAACAATAACTCAATATAACATCAGGAAATGTCTATTATATTGAGTTAATAATGGATAGACAGACAGATATGGATGATTGATAGATAGAGACAGACAGGATGATACACAGATATGTAGGGGATAGACAGATGAAATGGAGGAATGAGGGATAGACGGCGCATTACCAGGATTAAAAGTCTGTCATTTGTTTACTTTTCCTTTTTCCTAGACCCCTGACCTGGACGGAGGAGCGTGCTGAAGGCCTGAGTCGTGGCAAATGCGTCCATCTGCGCTTCAGCACGTGCACTGTGACCGAGCTCCCGAGCGGCATCCACGAGCGTATAGGATTGTTCATGCAGGACACGTTGCTGTTCGGGACAAAGCTGAAAGGCACCATGACACCAGAACAACTCCAGGCTGAGACGAGTCGTGTCCTTCACTGCCTCAAGCTGGCTGAGGAGATCAGGAGACTCTGCAACAACACCATGGCGTCGATGACCATCTCACTAGAGAGAAAGGGGCGGGGCCAGAATGTTACTTAAATTTTTTCTTTTAGCTCTATTTTGTATTTATTTACATACGGAATGAGGCTAGTCATGGTCAAAATTTATTAAAAATTGGTCCTTTTCATAATGATTGAGTGTCTGATATAACTTTCATATTTAAACAAAAATAAGTGCATATCCTAAACTTATATATTAAAGTTAATATTATTAGTATTACAGCCTACTGTTTAAACCACAAACACACACGTGACAAGTCGGAGCACAGTATCATGAGCATGTATTTCGGTCAAGAACATGACATAACATTCGTCTAGCTATAATACAAAATATACAATATTTATATCGTTTAGCCTCACTGGGGGATTTTCTAACTGTTAATCATTTTCATCAAGCAGATGAGCTAAAATTTTATATTGCCCAGTCCTTATGGTACTTCCTGTTTAAGACAAATAAGGTGATGTGAAAGTTTGCTTTGTTTTTAATCAGAATTTTTTTTAGATGATACAAAAATACTGTTCATGAACCCACAATAATAACTAAAAAACGAGCTATTTACAAACAGAAAGAAGCGAAAGGCCGAGTTGTTCGGCTAAAGCGATTCCCGGCTTTAATACGGCTGAATAAGCAGGAGGATGTGGGAACTTTTTCTTTTTTTAAACGGACATGGAACATGGAACACGGATAATCTACACGGAATAACTCGGATGCTTAATGAATTATTTCGATATTAAAAAAAAAAAAAAAAACACTAACCTTAGCCAGGTTAGCAAAGTCTCCACACATCACTAGCTAAGCTAAGATTGGTCGAAAGCATCTCAAAAAATCTGGTTTAAATGGTGGTTGGAAATTCTGCAAGCATCTTGACGTGCCAATGATGTATATTCCTCGCATCAATAAACCAACTGCAAATCTTAAATGTAAAAAAAAAGAAAAGAAACAAAAAATATATATATATATTTTTTTTTTAAACGTCGCGGATTGTTATACTGTACAAAGTCTGAATCTCAAATCGAGAGAAGAGGAACGTTGTCCATGAGCGAACACGTTGCCATCACCCTCATGTAGACTTCTGTCTGTAGTGAAGCGTCAAGTCTCCGCCGCTCTTCCAGATAAAATACTTCACTGTCCTCAAGTCCATGTTTGGATCCAGAACCTTAACAAGGTGAAAAAAATGACTGAGGATCAAAATGCAGGTTACGTACAAAATATAACGAATAAAAGCATCTGATGAAGACCTGATCCTGGCACATGAGTTCGATTTTCTCCTCAGCGACACCGACGACGTCCTCTTCCTTCTCCTGCTCTGCAGGCTTCTCCGTTCCTGATGAGCTTGTGTTCTGAGACTCCGTATCCAGGTTGATGATCTTCTCGTAGACGTGCTCCATCACCTTCCTCACCTGCAGCATGTCGCTGGCTGACAGACGGTCCCTAGATTCATTCGCCAGCATGCACACAGACATGCCTTTATTTCAAGAGAACTTGAAATAACGCAAAGAGAACTCAAATAATAGAGAACTCTTAACTCAAAAGAACTCTAATAGAACTCAATTAGATCAAGAGAACTCAGCTAACCCGAGAACTCAAAACACAGAACTCAAATAATATAACGCAAAAATACAGTTATTGACTTCTCTTGCGATTTCAAGATAAAAATTTAAATCTCGTTTTTAATCCATCATTTTGAGTTATCTTTATTTTAGGACACGTTAAATTTAAGCTTGCTTTAATAGAAAAGACAGCAGTTGAGTGCCTAGAGAGCTTAGCGACATATGCTAGTGATGTAATAAACTTAGCTTCTTTATCAGTAGCAATTTTTATTTAACTTTAAGTTCACACTCTTGACATTTATTCATTACTGCAGAAGTTCAGAATTGACGCGTCAAAAGAAGCGCACATCTTGAAACCAAATATCTCAAAATAATGAGATATATTAAAATACAAACATATGTTACGATAAAGATAACTTAAAACATGCCCTGAAAAAATTATAATGTTAATATCTTGAATCACAATATCAAAAACGATTATTTTAAGGGTACCCTCCCGCCAGATATCTTAATATAAAAAGCTAATTAAAAGTAACAACATTCAGAAACAATGAGAGGGAGTAAAGTTAATATACCAAGGTATCTCTTTTTTTAAGCCGGTGCGCAATATTACTTGTTAGTTCATTTTAACTTTTTTTTAGGTTTTATTGGAATGATAAAGCGCATGATTGAGGCTTACTTCTTGAGCGTTTTCGCTCCGGAGGACGAGTGCGGCTGCAGGTAGAACGGGATCTTGTTGAATTTGGGCATGTTTTTCTAGAAGAAGAGAAAAATAAAGGAATAGTCTCATTTTTTTTATAATATGGAGGCGATCATGTGTGTAAACAATCGGCTTCAACATTTTAGATTCAGTAGCTTAATGAAAACTCATGGAAAACACTCACGTCCACTGTAATGTCAATGACCCACTGAGGGACGGTTTCGTTCAGCAACATGGACTCCGTTTCACCACCCGAGTCTCGACATAGCAACCTACATGTTATGGGAAACTGGTTAGTGATGGATTTTTCGAGGCGTGTGTAATTTCTTATGGGTTGCCAGATATTCCAGGATTAAATGGCACAGAAAATGGGTGATTATCACTCCATCACTTTTTAAAACTGTGGAAAAAAAAATCCGGGATAGAAAATACCGACTATGAACACAAATCTGCAGCTAAACACTGAAATAAGCAAATTATGTCCTTAATTCATGAACACCAACATGCACGTGTCTGATATAGGGAAAAAAAAAAACATTTAACATGTTAAAAAAATGTCAATGCCGACTAATTCAAACAAGCGCACACAAAAATTTGGGCTTACCTAAACAGTGTCCTTTCGCCTGCCTCCCCAAATATCACTGGGGTGTGTGGCGGCACCTGGAAATAGCCGTTACCTTTCTGAAGCCGGTTCTCCTGTTCCCCGTTTACTAATAAACAAAGAAGCTACATGCAGTTACTGAAGAAAAGGTTGTTTGTTTTTGCTTATTTGAACAGACGAATAAAAACCTTACCATGATTAACTTCACTTTCTTCTTCTTCCATCGGATTGATGTGTGTTCGAGGCCAGAACTCAAGCAGAGCCTGAAGGAGCAACCCCCCAAGATTTACTGCGGAAGAAGAAAAAAATAAATAAATAAATAAAATACAACAAAACACACAACATCAGACTAAGTGTATTTAGAATAAATGTACATAAAAAAAACTTAATCAGCAAACGAAACCTACGCTTCGGGTCCGACCCGTCCGGACTTTTAAATCCGGCGTCTTTGGCAGACACCCAGGCGGCAAAGCAGTCACTCTCATCCAAGGTGATGGTCAGCATCTAAGCGGCGACAAAAACAAGTCATGTTTTGCTGTTTTCTACTTTAAATAAAAGCTAATTATAAGCAAAGACTCACGCCGGTTTTAAGGTCCACTGTAAACCAGTTGGGCACGTAGACCATCTTGAAGTGCTTTTTAATCTCCTCGTTGAACTCTACTTTGCCAAGGTCCTCTCCTTTACACGCCTAACAAAATCAAACACGCTGTCAAGCCTCAACTCAGAAGAAGAAAAAGAAATATTTTATAAGGGCAATTGCGAAGAGCTGTGTCCACCTTGAGCACATCCCAGAATGCAACATTGTTGTTGGTGTCTTTGGTAAGGATGTGTCTCTTGTCGTTCAGAATGTGACACTGAATGATGCTGGCACCACCTGCAAGCACCGAAAACCACACACACAATTTACTTACATCATTTACGCCACCAACTTTAGGCCAATAAGCTTGAGTCGTGAGTTGACCTTTAATGGCCTGCTCGGGTTGCGTACACAGCGGGGTCAGCGGGGCGCTGCAGTCGTTGTCATAGTCTCCTGACGCACGGAAGTTGTGCATGCCCTTCAGAGACTGGTGGGGAAAAAAATGCACACGTTTAAAGTATAAAACACTTAAAGGTGTGCTGTAACTATATCAATGACGAGCTAAGAAGTCAGAATGAAGAATTCCTGTTAAAGTGTAAATGAGTAATAAAAGATGTACCCATTTGTTAACGCAGGATTTAGTCGTAGACACCCAGATGGCGGGAGGAGGGTCTGCTGAGCGGTCCAGCTCCATCTGATCAAACAGACAAGAAAGAAATAACAGCTCAGTGAAGTGAGAAGCAGTAGCTTAGCAGTTAAGGTGTTTGATTGCTAATCGGATGATTGTGGGTTCAATTCCCGGCAGCACCAATGTGCCACTGCTGGGTCATTTTTCTAAAAAGAGGGGAAAAAATGAAATGATGTTTCAATGCCTTTAATAGTTTTAATTTATTTTCGATTTCCTTTCCTTCCATTCTTCGTCATTTTCTTCATGTCCGCATAATAAACACGTATGTCTTATGTGTAAAGAAATTTCTAGGTTTTTTTTTTCGTGCCAACAGTCATGGTTGGCAGATAAGAAGCTGCCATTCATCGGCCCGGCCACCAAGTGGCACGAATGTATAAAACAAAATCTCACTTACTCTGAGAACAGGTGCTTTCTCCTCACATATAAGCACGCGGATGTCCGGGTTGCGCAGGTCAGTGCAGTAGACCTTGCGGTCGCGACCTCCCGAGTAGACGTGCGTGAAGGCTTCGTTGGCCTGCAGTGCCCAAACGCCCTCGTCATGGACGCGGTACGTAGCGATGCAGCGCTGCTGACCCAGAGACCACAGTCGTATCGTACCGTCCGAGCTCCCGGACAGACACTGGATATATTTAGAGAGGGGTTCAACACAAAAGGCTGCAAAGAACAGCTTTATCAAAATATATAATTCAGAGATGACGAGGGTAGAAACGCCTACCTGAGTGCCGTCTCGGTTTAATAATAACGACTTCACGTTGTCTGTGTGTCCTTTTAGCTTCATTAGTTTAGCGCACGTCCGCGGATCCCAGACCCTTAACACCTGCCAAAACAAAAAGACTGTAAAATACAGTAATAAACAGACAGGGCCTGTTCCTGGAAAACGGGAAACCCGTTAGCTGGGGGGACGCGGTACCGTTAGCGGGTGGGATAAACATGTTGTACTCAAAGTTGATGTTAGTAGTAGTATAAAAGAGTAAGCGTAAGCATGTGAGTGAGTTTAAGGCCAAATTGTGATGTTTAGACGACTGGATCCGAGCATCTCCAAAACTGCAGCTCTTGTAGGATGTCCCGGTCTGCAGTGGTCAGTATCTATCAAAAGTGGTCCAAGGAAGGAACAGTAGTGAACCGGTGACAGGGTCATGGGCAGCCAAGGCTCATTGATGCACAAGGAGCGTGAAAGAGCCCCAACTCTTACAACAACTTACAGGACTTAAAGGATCAGCTGCTAAAGTCATGGTACCAGATACCACATACACACATTCAGTGTCTAGTGGAGTCCATGCCTTGGCAGATCTGTTTTGCCAGCAAAAGAGCCCCACAATATTAGGAAGGTGGTCATAATGTTATGCCTGATCAGTGTGTATATATACACACACACACTACCCTTAAAAGCAAGTAAGCTACAGAAGCCAGACCTTTTCCGTTGATCCTGAGATGATGACGGTGCCCAGTTGGTTCATAGCAAGGCTGTAGATGGAGTCTTTGTTCCCACTTAGAGAGGAAGCTGTCGCAAAAAACAAATCAGATTAGATCGGTCAGATTCCACTCTAACATGGCAAATTCCCAAGAGGTGAGAGAAGTCCGCTCGCTCACTGGTGACCGTGTTGTTGGAGGCGGTCAGAGCCGTCAACGTGTTTACGTCCCACAGAAATATCTGGCGGTCCAGGCCTGCGGACGCCACAAGCTCTTTGTCCTTCGCATAAGCCAGAGCTTTGACGTAGTCCTGGGGCGCAACACATGATCTTCATATCAACTTTATAACCGACAACTAAACTGTGTGTGAAAGACAACTGGTTAAACAGCGTACCTTATGAGTCCGTAATGTGGACATGCAGAAGCCCTTATGTGCGTTCCACACTTTAACTGTAGTGTCAGATGATGCCGAAATCACTACAGAAAGACGTAAGAAGTCATTAAGTCAGTAGATCAGTAGATATGTACGTATAACAGCGAATCAGTAAGAAAAACATCTTTAGTTGATAAGTAAGCCAGGCAAAAGCGGAAATAAATCATTTAGTCAGTCTGTCATGAGGTTAGTGAATTCTGTACATACAGTAACTCGGTGATCAGTCAGCAGGTAATTAGTATGTCATAAAGAATGAAGATAAGATAGTAAGTCAGTCACATGTAGGTCCATGTAGATTATAAATACAGTCAGAATATAGCCAGCACGTAGGTTAGTCAGTATCTATGTCAGTAAGTAAACAGGTCAGTAATCAATTCATTCATTCATCTGATAAGAAAGAAGTGACTCAGTAAGTCGGTTAGTAAGCTCAGTTTGTCAGCAAGTACATCAGTAATAAATCATTAAGGTAATAGATTAGCAAGTTAGTCATCCATCCATCCATTATCTAATGTTTATCCTGTTCAGGGCCGTGGGGGCACGGGAGTCTATCCCAGCTAACTTAGGGTGTGAGTTAGGGCAGGGAACACCCTGTACAATCAGCAGTTAATCACAGCACTAACACTTAGAGACAGACAACCATTCACACACACATTCACTCCTATGAATAATTTAGAGTAACCGATTCACCAATGCCCAATCGCAAGCGTTCGGAGGCGGGAGGAAACCGGATTACCCGGGGAAAACCCACACAAGTACGGGGAGAACATGCAAACTCCACACAGAAACATCCTGGGAATCGGGAGCAAGTTGGTCAGCATTTATTTAAAGCAGTATTCCATCAAGTGAGTCAGGATGAACGCAGACAGTGAATCGGTTGATACATCAGTCAGTTAGTAAGATAGGTAGGGTCCGGTAGGGTCCGGTAGTAGAATGTTAATCAGTAATATCTGTCAAGTCGATATTCAGACAGCATGTCAGTCACTTCTCCTTACGTGTCTTTCCGTTACAGCAGAGCACTATGTCGTTCACCCAGTCAGTGTGGTGCTCCATCGACGCTATATACGGATCCTGCTGCGATAAAACACACAGCTGTTACTTTATACCAACATCTCAATGCATTTCATTTCCCATGACATGCGAGTATGATGACATCTGGGGCTCATGTGGTTAGTTTAATCAAAGCGTCTATGCAACACAGAGAAATGTTCCATTAAATAATATTCTTATTAAAAAAAAAACTATACAGTTGTCGTTTTCCATTCAAACACTACTCTAGGTCTAGTCTAAGCTCTATTTGATCATAAAAATAAAAAATGTGTTGTATTCTATTCTCATGAGTTTATATTAGACTCTGTTCTATTCTGTTCTAACGGAATTGTACTCCTTTCTGATAAATCGGTTGGATTCAGTCAAGAGAAAACTTTGTTTTTGTTTGACGAACTTCGATTTCTAATAAAACCCTCCGCTCTAAGAATAGAATTCTGTCGCATTCCATTTCAATAAAACTCTGTTCATTTGTCACATGCACATCATACATAGTACGACATGCAGCAAAATGCTTTGAAGACAGGCCAAAAGCTTGCTGTAAAAAGGAATAAGGGAAGGGGAGAAAGAACGTGTATAGCAAAGGGTTATGTTGCCTATAGATAGATAGAGATATAGCAGAACAGTAATTAAAATTGTACATACAATATACATCTACAGTATATGCAGTATTGATATAAATAAAGTGAGGGGAGGAAATGATCGTGTAAAGTGCAGGTGCGATCATTTCTTCCCCTCAATTTCGGGACATACTGCATATAGATGTATATTGCATGTACATTTGTAATTACTGTATGTACATTATGTATATAGGCAACTTAACCCTCCGCTGTACACTTTCCTCCTCTCTCCCCCCTCCCACTTTAGTGTAATAAAACTCCCAAAAACAAACTCTAATGAAACTTGGTGCATTTACAATTGTGCCATTGTTGTAATACAATTCTTCTGTTGAAGTGCTGTTGTGGGTGAAGTGTGACTGCTGCTGTTGCTGCTGTACTTTGTGCTGGTTGACGCTCCAGATGCGGACGATAGAGTCCCTGCCCGCGGTGAAGAGGCGGTTCAGCGCGGGATCCAGCTGCAGGGCGTTCACCCCGTTCCGGTTGTACTTCTCTACCTCATCTCTTATCACATATGAAACCTAGAAGCACACAGGAACAAAATCTCGACACACTTCACTCATCCAACATCATTACAAACTCTCTTACTTTCATCATAGAAAAAGTTTCACGCAATTAGTGCGAAACAACGGACACCTCCCGACCCCAAGCCTCAATAGCTAACGTTAGCGTGCTAGCTAACTAGCTGTGCGTGAACACCAACAGCTTCATTTGAGTTAAAACAAACCTGCACACCCTCTTAACGTTGGGGCTACAACCCGCGATATCGTCTTAGATAAAAAAAAATATTTTGTTAAAAGCATTTTTAATTACTCATAGGCCTAGCTAATATATTAGCAAAACATTACATCCCCACCGCACCCATATTCCGGCAAACACCTATCTCTGCGCGGGTTGGTTAAACTCATCCCGCCTCCTCCGATGCCACTGGTCAAAAAGAGCTCAATCTATGAAACTGCTGTGCGTAGCCAATCATCGCGCAGAAAGCGAGCTTCGACCCAAAACAGGTGAGGATAACGGCATCGTTAATAAGCCATGCATTACCCAACATGCACTTTGACTTGGTTAACGGAAGCAACCGTGATTTCATTTGGGGAAAATAGAAAAAGATACACCGTTCTCAGATTATCGAGCGCAGACCTAATGATGCGGTAAAATTTAAAACTGGTGTAAAGACTAATGAAATGTTACCTGGACTTTCCTCCGGCCAGCAGCGTTTTGCCTGTGATGCGTCGCCATCTTTCATGTTGACAGTCAGGTAACTAGCATTACATCCGGGACACAAACACAACCTCCGGAGGTCATGCGTCAACTCGTCGGTCATATTTGTAGGGGCCATGCCTTTTCATCAGCCAGTGCAGGTATACGATCAGTTGCAAGTTTAGTTATTTGTGTTTGCAGTATTTGGAGCTATGCCACCCTAGAATTGCTGGCTTAAGATGCATGGCCACATTGTTATTGCTTGTTTTGTAATATTATGCATTCCCAAACTAGAAGCAAAGAATTAATCAAAACAGGCTTTTAGCATTCATCATGCTGATTTTTATTTTTCAGGTAAACGGGAACATTATTTCTGATTTATTTGCTGCAACATGAAACTGATAGATACATTAAATGCTCGTGGTAGAGTGTATTAAATTACTTTCTCAATAATCTAATCACCAGAACATGTATTAACAAAAAAAATGTTTAAGGCAATGATTTCAAACCTTGTATTAAATAATTTTAACAATAAATAAACAGAAACAAAACATAGGTTGACAAATGTTTAGAGGCTAATAGAGGGCCAAAAAATAAATAGTGAAACTTGCATGAACCCTGAAATCAAACCTGGTGGAAGAACCGGGATATACCTTGTACAGAACTTTCAGAACCTATGTCATAGCTGCTGGTTTTCATTTCAACCAATGCACAACGAAGATTCTGCAACTAGTTGTGTCTCCTGATGAGTAGAAAACAAAACTTGCTGCTATCCATCCAAATGTGGATGAGACTGGGCATCCATGGCCTATACTATCTTGATGTAAAGTAACAAAAATTAAATTGGAACACTGTAGTATGCAGAACTTGAAATAGTTTTTGAAAAAGGGCAACAAATTAAAAATAATGCTAACAACTGAATCTTTCTCTTAACTTAATAACAACACAAGGCTTCCTGTTAGGCGATGACCAGAGCTTTGGAGCAAACTTTTTATTTTTAGTTACACCAGAACCTGCTGGGTTACTTCTCAGGTTGAACAAGCGAAGAAGGAGGAGCACGGAATGAACAGATGCCGTGTGACCCTAAGGAGATATTTGGCTTCAGGAGCCAATTATCAATCTTCTGATTTGGATTTTCTTCTGACCAAATGTGGTTTGCCTGATTTGTGGTAGCGGACTCCTTTTTAACATGATCAAACGACCTTGGAATTGACCTTGAGTCTTGCTGATTTTCGTTTCCGGAGACATTCGGTTGTGTTGCGGGCAAATAGTGGGTTGTGGATTTGGTCTTCCCAGCCCCTGGGGTGAGAGTAGAAGATCCTGGTGTCGTGGCAGAACCATACCCACCTGACACATTAGGAGTTAACTTTTGCAAATTGCCTTGACCATCCTTCAACTCCTCAATCATGGTCGGGTTGTTCTGCAGATTTGGTGTCACCATCCGAGTTTGAGATTGGTGTTTATTAAGGCTGAACAAGACTGAAGATGGTACCAGAAGCACAGATGGAGTCTTTTGCAAGAGCTGATGATTTGTAGGTACACTTTGTGGCCATCTTCCCAGTCTTCCCTTCTTTGCGCTGTTCCTTCTTCGCCCACTGTACTGCCTTCTTTTTCTTTGTTTCTTGCTTAACCTTGTCATCTTTAAGAAAATCCTTAGCAAGTGGAGTTTCAACCTTCTGCAAGATGCACTCACTTGAATTTATTGGTGGGGAAACAGATTCAGAAGAGGTCATAAATGATGATGAAGAAGAAGAAAATGAAAAAAGAAGATCTGAAGAAAATGGGAGAGACGACAGTGAGGAGTCATCACAAAGTGACGAACAGGAGGAAGAGGAAAAGAAGGAACCATCTGAAAAGTAGTGATCTGCAGTAAAGGAACAGGCACACTGGGATGATGCGTCAGTGTAAAATCCAGGGGAGGAGGAGCAATCTGAGGAAAGAGGGGAGGAGCAATAGCCAGGTAAATCAGGATGCAACAAAGACAAGGAACTCTTGGGGACCTGCTGATCACAGTGTTGATTGGTTAATTGGGAGTAATCTTGTAAAGCCTGACTAGATGACGTGGAAGAGTTGACAAAAACTGATTGGATATCAGTATCTGGTGGTTCACTGGAGGGCCAGTGATCTTTCTTCTTGCTGTTAAAACAAGAATGGCACTGCATGGAACTGTTCACATCACGTTTCCATGAGCAAGAGACATCAGTGTTGCACTTCGCACAGGTGTATGGATCTTTACGAATAGTTGCTGGCACAGCACCAGCAGGATTCTTTCTCAACCTCCCTGAATGGCAAATACAAAAGAAAACTATCAAATCCAAAATGTCTCTATGAACATAAGTACACTTTATGGCCAAATGTTGGTGAACACCTGCATGTTTATAAGTACCAAAACAATTTTGGGATATTAAGAGTTTTGTTGTTGACAATCATTAAATTAGTGTCTTATCAAATCAAAGAAAATATTTATACCTTTGCTTCCAGATTGGTTGGGCACAGAATTTACAGACTTGTCCATCAATTCTAAGCGAAACTGGACCACGTCTTCCAGACCAATCAGGCACACAAACTCTTTGTTCCATGACGGAATGATGCTGAAGTAATTTGTTGGAATTTGCTGTCAAGGAACAAGAAAAGGCATATCCAAACCTAGATATATAGACTGTACAACACGTTCTCCCTCATTTCACTAATAATAAAGGAATTCATCAACATAATATGAACATGGCCACAGAGGACACTCAGTAAGGGTCAGTAAGGTAGGGAAGTGGGAGCTCAGTGGCTAAGGTCGGAGGGTTGTGAGTGCAATTCCCATGACCACCAAGCTGTTCATAAATCTCTACGCTGGATAAGGGCATTTGCCATATTCCGTCGATGTAAATGTATGTTTTAAGTGCATGAATCTAACCCACTATTTTCTCTCATCTTATGTAGTCACTAAATGAAATTCTGTGATATACAATCAAATAGTATTATAGTCATTCGTAAATTGGTATTATAAGGCGAATATTGGCACGTTAGGAATGCTGTCTTTGAAAAAGAATCAACTTCAGGAAAATTAACGTTGATTTTCCTAATTATTCGAGGTTTTTCCCTCAGGTCACTCAGGCTCGTTTCCAAATAGCACCCTGCTCCCTAATACCCGCACTATGCACCTTGTTAACTATACGGCATGCGCCCTACTTAGTGCACTAGCACTGCAACAAGGCGCCATTTTGGAATCGAAATAAAATAGTGAATTTTACTTGCTATATTATTTATATCACAGATTTCGTCAAAAAGAGAGACAGACACGTAAACGTCGAAGAAATGTGCTTATAAACTTTTAACGTCGACACTTGCAGTAGTTTTTGCTAGCTATATAACTAGTATTAATGTACTATTAAGTCGAGTCGCATGCTAACATTTTATGTTCGCCAAATAGGATAATTCAACTGAGGAAAAATGTTTATCAGTCAGCCGTGCTATTTTTATTTAATAAATTACTACTTCATTACAAGAGAAAAATCGGCCTTACCTGCATTTCCTTTAAAAAAAAATTTGATAGTTTTTGATAGAAAATAGCTTTTTTGGACTAACGTTATTCTTTTTTCCCCACACTGTGACTTGTCTTCAATTATGAAGCTAGTTATCGTGAAGTTCTGGGTTGCCAGAATGGCGTAATCACCTCGGGTTAAATAACGGCGCATGTTTCTATAAATATGTGTGGTTTAAATAAACTAGTATTAGTTGAAGTATGACTGCGTTGTAACTGTCTTTAAAAACGTTATATGGATTAAACAGATATACGGCCATTTAATTAGGAACCCTTGCTCATACATGCAGTTATCCAAACAGCCAGTCACATGGCTGCAGCTCAGGACATAACACCATGCCTATACAAATAAATACATCGGAATGATTGGGATAAAAAATGTTATCTATTGCTTAGTTTAGCTAACGCTGAACTTTCCATGTTGCATGGAGTTACAAAGAAAAAAAAGAAAAGACAATTAGCGTTAGCGCACATACCGCCATCTTGTGGCTATAACAGACATGACGTCTAGAAGTAAGCACGTGCAAATCAACAACAGAGACGCGTGTTTAACTTGGCACCATTAATGTCTTTTTTATTTGGAAGATGCCTCATCAGGCAAATATGACAAAACTTAATCAAAAATCGTTCCTCCTATTTCTATGTTTGTTGATCACAAAGGAATAGTTATAATAGTCATGTTTAAATTGTGAGACAAGGGGAAAACAAAGAGGCTATAAGTGCTTCCACGTCTAGTCACGTGGAACTATAAGCGTGGCCAAAACGGATGACGTGTTTAATTCGGTCATTAAAAAACACCACTTACCAGAGCTGTTAACTGCGGGTTGCCAACGTGGTGGAAATTGCTCTATGGTGGACATAAAGCTTTTCTAAAATAAAATGTAACGGGATTATACAGGATTATTTAGCGATGACATTATTTAGAAGCATTTTCATCTTGAAAACTAAAACTCAAATCATCCTTGGCATCTGTTATCAGTTCTTCGCACTTCAGGGCTTGATTATTAGCAATCAAAGCCCCATAGCAGATTTGTTAATGGCAGGACACCACATTGCTGTCCGTAAATCACACCCGCGCACCTTTAAAGCATTAACTTCACCCCACAAGCCCAGTGTGGTTCTTTTTATCTTCGTCCTGTGCGATCGAGCCGCTTGAGCATTTGGCTTGAAGCTTTGGACATGCAGAAGTTGTTGAAGGCTAATTTGCAAAGTCAATGAGTAACATGTGCTTAGCAGGTTTATCACTCGAAGTAACCCGTCTCGTGAACATGACCAGAAGAGATATTTCCCATTTTAGGCCGTGATTTCTGCTGGATTTGGTTGCTTTCACACTTGTGTGCAGAGTGTGTTTACTCACTAATCATTAACAAAGAGAGAGAGAGAGAGAGCGCTGACCGTATGAACCTATCTAACAGCATTGATATTCTCCATTAAAATGCACCTGGAATCTTCCTCATACTCTTTCTCATTTTTTTTATTTCTTCATTTCTTCTCTCAAATCTGGAGTCAGGACACGTCGTCTGAACCAAAGGGTATGAAAACCAGCTAATCAATTATCTCTCTTTTTCCACCCATAATTATTATCGTATTAGCACTATTTAGGTTCTAAAATGTTGTTTATTGTTTGTCATTTGTGAACTATTGCCTTGTCATGTCAATTAAAGTCGTTCATTTGTCATAATTGTTGGTAAATTGCTGCGGTATAAGAGAAATAAAACAAAGCTATCATGGCATACGCTGTTAAACAACTACATCAACAACTTCCTGTTTTCTTTTACCCCATATTGAACCTCACAGCTGCACTTTGTTCTTCCTCAGACCTTCACGCGCCTCTCGGATCATCCATCGAGTTGCCCTGTGTGAACGGATCGGAATGGAGACGTAACGGATCGTTCGTGGTCTCGAGCCCTGTTCTTCACTTGCAGAACACGAGTCTTAACCTTCGGGGCTTCTACACGTGCCACAACTCGACTGGAGACACCGTTATGATTATACGACTGCAGCTGGGCTGTAAGCACACAAACTTGTGCTAACACCTTCAAAAAATGCAGATTAAAATCATTTTAAAAATCATCACCATGACAACAAGCTTAATTCCGTAAGGCACGTGGGACATGAGTGCCTGTAAACTAGCCATTACTATCGAAATGATAACGTAGCTGGTTAGAACTCTGTGTGATAATATGATATAATGTAATTAATATAATTTATATATTATATGTGATATATGATATAATAGGACATGAAATAATCTAATCTAATATAATAATAAGGACATGAAATAATATATAATGTAATATATAAACCAGTCATTTGTACGACAGCTGGATCATTTATTATTAATCAACACCTGACCAATCAGATTTAATAGATTTCGACGTATTTCCTGCAGTTACATTCTGTTTTTGTCCCATAACGATCTGATTCACATTTGCGCCCGCCATTAGTTAGTTTGTTGCTGTTTGTTATGAAATAAAACTTCATATTTGCGTGGAACAGCGGATTCATTTCGAAAAATCATCTCAGGGAGTTTTCTTTTGTCGCTCATTAGGGAATTGAAATGAATGTTCTTCATTTTTGTCCAGAATTTATAGATGCATGTAATCTTGCTTGGTGGTAATGTCTTAGACGCTCTGTACAAATAAACTTGACTTCATTTGAACTACTGAACTGAAGGTTAATGTAATGTGATTTAAGTACTAAACATCCAGCAAGAAAGCAGATCAACAGGAACAGTAAGGAAAATATTTATAGCGATTAAGTTCTAATGTGGACAGTGGCAGAGAATTTGCATGCCTGCCTCACAGTAAGAAGGTCATGGGTTCGCTTCCAGCCCAGGATGTTTGTGTGGATGTTCTCCCCATGCTTACGTGGGTTTTCTCTGGGTACTCCGGTTTCCTCCCGCTTCCAAACACATGCGATTGGGCATAGGTGAATTGGCTACTCTAAATTATCCATAGGAGTGAATGTGTGTATGAATGGTTGTCTGTCTCTAAGTGTTAGTCCTGTGATTAACTGCTGATTGTACAGGGTGTACCCCGTCTCACACCCTAAGTTAGCTGGGATAGACTCCAGCGCCCCCATGACCCTGAACAGGATAAACGCTAGATAACGGGATGAATGAAAAAAGTACAAGGGTTAGCGCAATACTACACAATTCTTTCCGTTTAGTTATGTCCAAAAATTAGGAGTGTATACTGAATAATTATACTTATTACTAGTTACTTAGTATTACTTATGATGGAATTAGTCTATTGCTTGCTTCTTTAGTTGTAAATAGAGTCTGGGATCACTTGATACCCAGGAAACAGTCGCAAGGATGAGTCGTTTACCTCATATCACGTTGATTGACATTGACTACTGTCGCATGCTCACATGGTGTTGCACAATGTATATTGTTTAATATTTGTTAAATATTTAATTTAATCAATGATACAATGCGCTAAATGACTCTCTGGTGGTGTTGGATGCCTCTGCAGATCCTCCACCTGTACCAGATGTCCGCTGCTGGTCTCCGAGTTATCCCCTAAAAGCCCTGTGCTCATGGACTCTGCCGCAAGACCCGATTCTGCCAACCTATTACATGTCAACCTACAGGTGAGAAATGCACACAAATCGCATACCTTTAGAAAACCTACTTTGACTGTACAAACCGCATGTGATTTTTGGTCAGGCATCTTGAGGAGATCTACTCGTGCCAGAGACCGAGCAAACAGGACAGACAATGTGTCCTCAAGGAACTGGAGCTCTTCTCGAACATGCCGTACCTGGTTAACATCACAGCTGTCAATACTCTCGGGAGCGCAAGCCGCGTCCTGCCTGTCATTTTCGAGGACATCGGTAAAGTCCTAATCTCACAAAGTCGATTTTCTTTGCAGGTTTATAAACCACACGCCAGCCAGTATATTAGGAACACCTGTCCACCTGCTCGTTCTTGCCTTGTTGATAAGCGAGGTCATATCAAGCCGACTGAAAGGCTTTATAGCAACTTTTTACAAACAGGGGACAATATGTTGAAACTCTAGGCATATGAGATACAAAAGAACAGCAATAGAAATAATTTGTGGTTTATTTTTACCCTGCAGTGAAACCTGATCCCCCTGTGAATGTGAAGGTGGCCGCTTTACCAGGCAAGAAGCTTCATGTGCAGTGGGCTCCTCCGCTGACGTGGCCAGACCCTGTGAACTTTCCGCTGAAATACAAAGTGCAGTTCCAGTGGGAAAACGCTAAAGCAGCTAGCGTTGTGAGTCACACACTTGTTAGCATTGCTAGCATATTTGCATGAGGTGTACTTCAAGAGACATGTTAAAAACACTATTTTATATCTATTCCAGATGGGTCCTGTCGAGTCAGAGAGCATAGTTCGGAGCGGGATCATGCCTGGACGGACATATCATATCCGTGTATCAGTTATGGACCTTTTGGGTCACGGTCAGAGCAGCGAGTGGAGCGATAGCGTGAACATAACTTTACCCATACGATGACCAGAACCTATCGAGACAAAACACATCAACAAAAGAAACAAAGAAATGTAGGATTCTTTTTACGCTATAAGTTTAAATGAACCGGTCCAACCCGAAGCTCTACAGCACCAAGATTGCAACGGATTGGCAAATTTAACAATAAATAAAATTGAATGGGGACAAAATGCTTTGGTGACACTTACTCATCAGTCATTCAAGCTGTAAAATAAACCCGCAAGGTGTACAGAAAACTCTAGAAGAATAAGCACCCTTTAGATATCAATATCAGATTAAACGATGAGCTGTAAACAACTTTCGTGTGTAAATACACACAACAACACGCTTCCTCAACATTTGGTTATTGAGTCCAGTGAGTAGTGCGGTATTAGTCATTTATATCGACGACTAATGGTGTAACGAACTCCGAATGCCGCATCCCCATGGTGAAAGACGGTGCCCTGGGCAGGTGGGTGTTTACGATTTCCGGGCAGTGAGTGCCCGGTCCCGGCTTGGACATGACGCTGCTGGATGTGTTGTGGCGGCTTTGAATGGAGAAAGATGGCTGCCTTCTCATGTAGACGTTTGGGTCTGTTTTGTTGTAGTGAGCCGGTCCGGGAGTTGCTGCCAGGTCTTCGTAGGGAGCCCCGAGCTTCATGCGGCAGGACATGGAGTAGCTAGCACTGGAAGGCTTGTTGGGAGTATGTGAGCCTAAAAGGTTGGGTAGGGTGTAGTTGTTGGGAGCCGGTACAGCATCGATTGTCCTGTATCGCGTACGAAAGCCCATGGTGTAGGACAGAGGACGGCGATGCCAGTTTAGCGGAGGCACCTTCTCGGGGCTGTAGGCTCCTGGGCCGGGAGTTTGAAACGTACCAGCTGGGGAGAGACACGTTTGTTCTTAAACACTTCTGCAAAAGTAGCCTTGATGCTTGAGACATTTTCTTTCTACAATAAAAATCCGATAGATAACTATCAGATCAGTAACTATTTGACTATTAACTATTTAAACATTGCCTAAAAGCAAATGGAACAGACAGTGCTTGAATTACTCAGCAAACCAGAGCGTCAATCTCACCTCTGACCTTCTTTCTACCCAGCATCGAGTACGACGGCGTTCCATCTCTTCCAAAGCGAGTGGTCTTGCTGTCCACATGGTAACGAGGCCCAGGACTGGAGTCCTCAAACAACACTACCCAGAATGCATTGAGAGAATGTGTCATTAAATAAAGAATGTTGATAACACCCAGTTAGCAGCATTATAGTTTAAAATAAACAATAGCTGAAATGCCGGAACGGTGCTTTCTGTCGAATTTTACTGGCGGAATTCTGCTGGCGGTCCAAATCATACGTTGTTTTTTGTTGTGTGCTTTGTTGTGATCTGAACTGAGATAATATTATTGGAGGAATTTCTTTAAAGAGACTCAATCGTCAATTGATTTAAAAATACCAATGCTAATATATTCACTTTAAAATACAGCTGAACAAATCTGGAAATATACGCCCACCCAAAAGACCCTTTAATTAATAAAAAACGTGTTGTACTTGTAAAATGTTTTCTAGTTATTTATAGTAATTTTTCAAGTTATATATTTTTATAGTACTAGACAGCTGTAAAAGTATAGGCACCCTTTGAAATAAATATTTATATTATTATATGAGGCACATTTTAAACAAATTAATTTCCATTAATTTCAAAATAGTGGATAAAATCATTATTTAAATAAATATATTATGTAAAGTAAATGATATAATTTTAATTCATAATTGTTTAGCATAACTAAGTACTAATGACAATATTTTTTCTTAGACTATGTATTAAAAACTATTAGTACATACAGTATAAATATAATTTTGATTTAAAAAAAACTTCTAGCAGCGTAAAAATTATTCTTTGTAAAAGCCAAGTGTAACATCCCTCTCGTATGTTATGCTCAGGGGGGCGTGGCCGGGAAGGCCACCTGAGAGACGCTAGGACCATGGGGTGTTGGGTTGTTTTCATGTCACGCGTTCTCACACACGCTGACGATTGGTTAAGTTAAACTACACACCTGAATGTTGTTTATGTTTAATCATGCTTATGTTTCAAAGGGATGCAATGAGACTGGCTCATTGCAGATTATGCAATGTAACCTTCGTTCTGGTTCAGCGTGCATTTACTTTCATGTTTATTCATAGTATTAATAAAAGGACTTTGATTGCAAGCCGCCTGCATTACGGGTCGTATCTGCTGCCGGGACACTTCCAGCTCAGCCGACGACACCGCTGAGTTGCGATATGTTACACCAAGACACAAAAAAGAGCTGTTAAACTATTAAGTTTATCAACCTAAAAAAAATGTCGAACAAGAAAAATAAATATTGCTATATTAATTTAAACTTAAATTAATGAATAAACGTTACACAAAAGTTTTTCCTTAAAACACACTGGCAGTAAGTTTCATGTAAAAATAATAATAAATAAATAACACAAGCCCCAACTAGTTTCATGTTCTCTCATTATACCAGGCAATGCAACAAGAATATGATGGGATGTATTTTACAATCTAAAAGTAAAAAAACAAACAAAAATTGCAGAGTTACTGAGTTTCACAGTTGTAAAAATTTGTGTTCCCGTTTCGGCGCGTCGTTGCAAGCTGATATTACAATCGGCGTCGTTGTGTGATTATTATATTACACCATACAACATAAACATATCAGTATGATGTGAGCTGTTTAATTTGCACCCCAACCCCACACCACACCACACCACACCCCCTCATTGTAACGACAGTTTAGATATCGGATGCCGCAGCGGGGGAGTAATCCATCTCCATGGTTTATGCGGGGGAAGTCCGAGCATGCCAGGCGGTTATGATGAGCAAGAAGCTCTTAGCTCAGCCTCATATAAATAGCAGTGTGATGGCGATGACGTGACGTCTGATTCCACTTACTTTTACTGGTCATGCGCCGGTGGAATGAATACGCTGGACTGCTGGGCTTGGTGTAGTCGTGCTTTATGTAGCCGATGGTAGGGGGAAGAGCGTAGTGCCCCGGGCCGGGCCCTGAACAATAATAATAATAATAATAAAATAATAATAGCAATAACAAATGTAAGCATTTATTCATTTGCAGCACACGTTCAAAGCAAAGTTTAGTTTAAAAGACATTCATTATTTAGTTGCATTGTGCTAAATCTTTAGGGCAAATGCTAATGAACAAGAATTTTTAGTTATTCCATTGTTTGTTTTTATCAAGAGAATAAAACTTGATTGACATTATGTACAGTCTGTTAATTCAAGAAAAAACATCGTACACCTTTCCCACCGCCGACAGTCTAATTTCTCTTCAGCTATTGTTGCTTGCACTTGACTCCTTTTCCCTCTATTACTCTAGGCTTCGTTTGCTCTGCGCAAAACTTCATGCTAATTTCATTTTTTCAATCCATTCTTCAAACCATTTGTAAAAATTTTTTTAGGACATAACGTTGACTCTGCTACGTTTGGGTTTGTGCTAGCGATGATAAACAGTGGCTTCTCTGTGGCGTTAGAACACGCTACGCAGCCCCTCGCATGCTCTCACAGGATTAATGAGTAAAATACAACAAGAAACTAGCAACAGAATCGCTATTCAGAAGATATAAATCAAGATAAACATGTTGAGTGCGTTTCATGATGAAGTTTGCGAGTGTTCTAAGGTAATTAAAAAGATAAGTTGCTATCATGCTATTATACAGCATATGGCATGACCTGATGTAAATTTGAAAGAGGCTAAACTGCTAGCGCCCTCGTTAGCTAAACTAAGCTAGCATCGTGAAGTATCTTTAAAAAAGATACTGTGGCTACACTTTTTTAAATAATATAACACACACTATGAATTCAACAACCCACTGCTCACACTAACAAAAATATCTACTTTTTTCTTACTATTAGAGCACTATCCTTGCTGTTCATGGGCAAATGAGACTAAATGTATTTTTAGTCAGAAAAACATTTCATCCACATATGCATAACACTGCTGGAATCTTGAAACACGGTTGTAAAAAGCCTAGTTTAAATCCTCACTTCTGTGAAATTTCATATCACCCTAAAGTCAGCGTAACGGATGTGCAGGTGTCCCAGAGGACTCGTTTCGCCGCTGCTTCGGTTTCTTACAGCTTTACTGCGCTTTCGATTTGTAGTTTTTAAAAGTTAAGCATGTTTTGAGGATGGACATTATTAGTTAAACTAATAATTTCACAACATATTTTAGGATTATGTGAAAAATTGTTTACCTGCGATGTTTATTTCAAGTGGCTAAATTTCTGCATGGTTTTGTTTTGTCACATTTTTTATTTCTTACTCTTTTTATATGAATTAGAACAATCGTAGCTGCAGTACATTTGATTCCCCATTATACTCTATTATAGTCCATTATACTCACAGTTCTCGAGGTCTGATTGGTCGGTCAGGAGGCTTCGATTCCTTTCAAAGCAAAACTTTATTTTTTCTATATTAAAACAATACTTCCGTGACGTATAATAGATATAGAATTTAACTGACATCCTCAGTGTCAGCTTTTGGAAATAGTCGCATCATCTATCCATTGTCTATACAGTATTTTGAGCCATTTTCTTACAGTACTGACTGCTAACATTCAATACCATAATGGCAGTAAAGATAGACAGCCTTTATTTGCGAGCGGCTCTTGAGGCTCACCGCAGCCTGAAGTGTGTAGCCCACCAAACTCGGGTGGTTTCTTCAGAAACGGCGGTGGTCCGGACAACAGAGTGCTCGTAACACGATTCCTCTTTTTAAATATTCTGTCATTTAGACCCAACGTGGGCTCAGAATTAAGCCCTGATGCACGCCACAAGACCACGACTCTTGAGCCTTTGATTATGGTTTCCTCAACCCAGCTAAGGTTTCACCTCTGAATCAGGAATCAGGAATCGTAACACATGCTGCGAACACTTCATGGTTTGCATGATTAGTTTTCTAGTCACAAAAAAATCTAATTAAACAATAATTTTTAAATGCACAACATACCACTGTTAATAATTCATCATGAGTGGATTATATTAAGTTTAAAATACAGAAAAAAATACAAAATCCAGAAGATTTCAAGAACTCACCCATCTCCCGGGCAGCAATGAGAGGACGCCGTCGTGTCACTTCTTCTGCCATGAAGCGGCCAGTTTTGGGCTCACACAGACCGTGCTTGTGTTCACGTCCGGCGCAGGTTGTGGATTCGGTCTCTCTCGCTCTCTCTCTCTCTCACACACACACACACACACACACACAAAGGAGGGCAAACTGCAACCTAAATTATATATGATCATTACATGGATGAGGAAACCTTATCTATGCCTGAATGATACACACATTAGGAGAAAAATAAAATTAAGGGGGGAAAAAATGCCTGTTTTTTTTTAAAGAAAAAGCTCAAATGATTAAATTTGTTTTAAAAACCATTTTTAAGTTTTAAACGTAATTCTAACAGAATATCTATACTTCTAATGCATTTTCTATCATCTTAAATTAATTTAAAATAATGACTATAATTAAAGTACTCTTACCCTTTTTATTAATTAGCCCCCTTTTTTTTAAATATAATTTTTGGGCTTTTTATTGTTGGTCTTTTATTTCCCAGCAGTTGCCGTGTGGAGACACACTTCGTCATCGTGGGTTTGGATTGCAGTTCCTAAGTATCTCTCGGATCGAATGTCGCTGAGAGAAGTACCGGTACGTTGTTCATGGCTCAGGGTTACCTGATTGGATTAAAAACATGGATATCATTTAGCAACGGCGGTTTAATTATTTTTGAAATTTCTATTATATTTTTATTGTATAGTGGTGGTCACTATGATCACTAAGTTGTACTATGATCTAAGTTGTTACACCTATAAATTAGAGTGTATTACTTAGAAGAAAAATAAATCAATGACCTAAAAATATTAGTCATATTTTAGTTACCGTTAAATTAATTACAGTTTGTTTGCTGTAAATTGTTTAATATATAAAAATAAAACCGGTACATTTCTGTTTTAAATAACTCGATTATCTGCAGCTGGTCACATGATCGAACCATGAACACTGGTTTTGCTGTCATACGTAAAATAACTATTCATATTCAACCATTTCCAGTCAGGTAGGATAGAAATAATAATCTCCAAAGGACAGGTAAAAGAAGTTTGAATTGAGTAAATAAAGCTTAATGAAGTAAATAAAGGAATTGTTAAAAAGGATTTTAGTTACAGTTTATTGTGGGTTACGTATTTCGATACGAATGTCATTTCGGAGACCAGACACTGGGGGTGGTTAGAGCAGAGTGCATATTGTAGCGGTTGGAATGGCAGGATGGACCCCAGCAGCGCATTAAACATTAAAAAGCCACTCCAAAGGAAGACTCGTTACACTAAAATGGTGGCTTCCTTTGTACAAAATGGAAACAGGGATGACATACAAGATTTAAAAACGCTCCCAGATAGCAGAGATGGCACAGTGCTGGTTAGTGTGAATTATTGCTTTCGTCTGGGAACCATACAGACATACCGACGCAGAGGAACTCGTGGCAGTGGTGGAACCCTAACGAAACCACATCTAGGCCACGGCTTAATGGGTCGCCCACAACACATGTGCGGTCGTCATCAGGGCTGACCTTAATCTGCATAAACAGATTTGCGCAAAAACAATTTTTCACGCATTCCTATCTGGAATGAATCTGAAAAATAAAAACTAATTTTGCACAAACTATAGACTAGAAACTAAAAAGGGAAGTGGTAGGTCAGTGGTTAAGGTGTTAGACTGCTGAGTCGAAAGACAAGGGTTTGATATCCAGCACCGCCAATCTACCACTGCTGGACCCCCGAACAAGGCCCTTAACCCTCAACTGCTCGGTTGTAAGCGGCTCTGGACAAGATAAGAGCGTCTACCAAATGCTGTCAATGTAAAATAAAAAATAAACAAATAAAGCTAAAAACCAATTTGTCAATAGTTAATTGCATGCTTTCTTAAATTCTTTGTTAAAAAATATTTTATTTATGTTTTTTAGTTTAGGAGGTAAAATTGGAATCCATGGAAAACCATGAAATTGATCACCTGAATATTCATAGCATTTGTCAAAAAAATTGGTTCGAGATACTTGGCATACCTTGTAGAATTTCTTAATTTAAACTAAAACATTAGGAAAATACTAGAATGCTTTTTCCTCATAGGTTTCTTTAAAACACTGAACAATCAACAAAACACAATGTTAAGAGTAGCATAGTTTTGCACGAGGTTTACATCTCATTCTACTGTTTACATACTCATTCGATGGCTGCGTGTGTAGCATCTACTGCTCACCGATGGTTTGGGGGAGCTGTGTGCTCCGATAGCAGAGTAAAAAAGACCCGGTATGCGAGGCGAGTTCAAGGCAAGGTCCGTTTATTTCCACTGTGACATGAATTAAGGCGATCACGCTGAACCGGAG
>JAOUQX010000035.1:12930257-12940529 GCA_028566295.1 Liobagrus marginatus
CTTATGGGAAAACATGTATCGGTATACGAATGTTTCAGTGTAAGAGTAAAGTCCCGGAACGGATTAAATTCGTAAACCGAGGTACCACTGTATACACTTTGATCAGGCTTTGTTATAATTGACTCTGGGAATTCATATTCGTATTATTATTATTATTATTATTATTATTTCCTATTTGTTGACCTTCATTCAACTTGAAATGATCTGAAATGATCTCAGATTTGGAAGACCATCCACAATGCTCTTCTCAGATATTAAAGGTCCCTGATGTTCCGTCACGTCGAGTCCGATAATATCTCATGAGGCGTAAGGCCAGTTCCTGAGGCAGTTCCTGTAGCCGTGACTCGGAGTGAGCTTGGCCGGAAGGGAGGCCAAGAAAGATCGCAGGATGTTTTGGATAAACAGGAGCAAACCCAGCATGTGTGGTCAAGCTAATGAGCTACAGCGAGCAAAATGAACTTGTTCCATAGCACCCCACAGGCATCCTTCTCTCCCCAGGAACAAGTAGCTCAAATATACCATGCTGTACACCTGTACGACAGAACACAATGTACAAATCCACTACCGGTTTTCCATTAGCTTTGTCTTAACGAGATTTGTTTTGGATTTCGTCAGTAAAGTACAAGGTTGAAATGATATAAAAAGCTTATCCTGATTGAGGATGAATCAGAGTTTTTGAGTTCGTTCCTAAATGGAGTTACATGTAACTTCAGTTAGTCGCCAATGTACATTGGAGAAGTAAAACTCTTTGCTAATATGTTTTTAGATATGTTTGCGTAGGTGACTCCAGTCGTAGATCGGGCCACATGATTCAACTCATCAGCTAATGACTTGAGTGTTTTCCTGAGCTAAATTTGGTGTAAGAACAAGAAAAGGGCGGTGGTGAACCACAACGTCTTTCACAGTGCTCTCCCTGTACTTTTCAAGAGGTCTATAGTCTCAAGCTAGTTGTGTATGGCGAAATGGGGCCCCTCCTGTTAGCACATATATTTGGGGGTGGATACAACACAGGAATTAATATGTCCTAAACAAGTCTGAAGAGGTTTGCTGGTTGACAGTAGCTGAATTCCTAGTGCCAAATTATACATTTTGCCTCATTAGCTTAGCGAGAGAGAAATGAATATAGCTGCTATAGCTAGAATAAGTCACAGGTATTAAAATGGATGTGTTGTTACTGAAAAATGCCTTGGAAAATGTTTTTGCCTTGGGCCACATTACACCATCTCGTTACTGATTGATTGTTTACCAACGCCTTTATTTACAGCTATGTTATCTAACGAACAAATGACACCACTTTACCACATGGGCTGTGTAAGTCACGGTTTCAGTGGTGAATCACGCGTTTGGGTTCGTTTGCTGGCAAAGTGCATCTATTTGGTGTTGACGGTTTTAAATATTCAGCTATGATTTCTGAAATCAAAATTGGTTAGACACAATGTTATACCTATACACTCTATAGTTTGAAATGTTTACCTCCAAACTGGTAGCGTTTCTCGTGTTGTTCTTGTGTGGACTGGCTTGTGTTTAACTTTGGGTTGTATTGTTGACTATGCAAATATCACCCTCGTATCCTAGTGACTGAACCTGGATCCCAATAACCTTCTCAAACCAATAAATAATACACCTCTGTAGTTGCCGTTCGAGAAGGTGTAGAAGTAGAGAAGGATGGCGTAGAATGACCCAGCCCTAGTATTTCAGTCTTGTGGTTTGGCTTGCTCTGGCACAGTTACACACACAATCCCACTCAGAAGCTAATGGTAACATCCTTCATGAAGCTGGATCAGGTGGGAGCTGTAGACCCGTGTCAGGTTTGTATAAGCTACAGTGCAGCAGTCTGATTTACTGTCTGCCTCTGAATTGGGAGCATCACCTAAATTGCCCTCGTGTGGATTGGATTGTGTTTAAGTGTTGGCTGTGATACACAACAGCTTTTAACACCTATTACTCCGTTTGTCAGTCCAAATCAGAGTAAAAAAATTCAAACTATTTGTTTCAACACTTTGTATTACGGTTCAATTTCACGCTGTACATTGTTAAACGAAACAGAAATAAAAAAGGTTTGTGTGATGATTAGTGTCCCGAAAAGGTACTCATGAAGGGTTTGTTTGGGTTTTTACACTGTACTAATTTAAACATAGCAAAAAGCTTTCGTTTTTTGTTTTTTTTTTGTATTCCAAAACATGGTATTTGAAATGGTGAATCCAAGCTTCGGCACAGAGAACGCGGACCATCGATGGTAAATAATCAGTTTTGTGTTTTATATTAACTGTCTTCAACTTTTCTTAGTAGGTTTTAAAGTAGGTTTTCTTAATAACTTCCAAGAGCACCGTTTTCTTTTTTTTTTTTTTTGCTTTGTCCTTTGGCTCAGTTTAAGTCTTGTGATTCTACAAAAAAATGGCACCCAGAGCAGAAATTACAAGGTTTGTTTGGTTCGGTTGATTTAGAGTCAAATTAGTTCCTGGATGAACCACCACCATAGGGGTAATTTGCATCTGGATTGAGACCACCAGACGCTTCTATTTGAACCAGTAGTTTTTGGTCCGCACACTGGTGTGGTGATTGTTGTTTTCTCACCAAAGAAAAAAAGCAGTACAGGGTACTAAATAACGTACATATGAATCAATCAAACGGTCCTCTTTGGCTAAAAAAAAGGAATTATGTGGGAATTAGTTACAAAAAAAGTTGTGGCGTGTTGTCAGGTAATTCTTGGTGTGCGTTCCCCTTTAAGAAACCCCTCCTTTCTCCACAGCAGGGGGAGGGCGAGTAAACTCCCGGAACAGCGATTGAAAAAAAAGCTCTCGCGGCGGACTGTTTCAAGTCCCCCCGGTAGAAACTGTGCCTGATTTGTGGCCGATGTTGGAGATGTAAAAAAAAAAAAAAAAAAAAAAAAAAAAAAAAAAAAAAAACAGGAGGAGGAAGAAAACCACACACTACCCTGGGTAGCTATGGAGATGGAACCTTTTCCTGGCCGCTTTCTTTGACAGGCGTCGAGTAGGGGCTTAAAATCTTTCAAAAACGGAGTCCAACATGTACGCCAAAGGGAAAGGAGCCGTGGTGCCGTCCGATAGCCAAGCGCGAGAGAAGTAAGTTCAAAATGTGTGCGTTGCCACGGAAACCAAACCTGTCGTTAACGTTAAATGTTAAGCTAAGTTACCTGCACGAGCGCAGTGTGCGGAGCCGGAAAACTAGTTTACAAACTTGCTGAAACTTTACTGTTTAGTTGTTTTTAGTAATACGCTTTCTGAGTTTATGATTTCGACCGTTTCCTTATGTCTTTTACTCTTTTCTTAAACGCTCACAAGATACCCGAAAACTTGTTGTTATTGTTGTTGTTTACACCCGCGAACTTCTTTAATAAGCGCGCGTATTAAAGGTAACGCACTTCTTACGTGCAGACGTTCACGTGCAGAAAATACGCGTGTCCGCACAACCGTGTATAAAATTGCTGCGTCCACGTGACTTTGTATCCGGTAACGAAGCCTCGCTGCAACGTTTAATAACATTTAAAAGGCGCGTGCGTGCATATTAGCTGCAGATCAGCATTTATATCGTCAGTTAGGTAGTTTTGCAGGATTTCTTTTTGGATTGTTCATCAGTTTACATTGTGTTTTGTTTATAGTTGACAAAGTTTGCAAAGTTTGTTCTGTTAACAGCGGACCTTTCTTACGATCTTTTCTTTAAAGCATAAACAGAACACTTGAAGCAACTTTTTACAGGAAGTGTTCAGGACGCTTCATGGCTTTCCTTTGCATTAACAGTGTACGTACATACATACAGTGCATGCGCATGCCTGTGGTAATAACGGATGGCGGTGTGTCTGTATACATACACTGGTGGGTTTCTTAGTTTTGCGTCATGTTGATATGGTGTGACAATTTTACGTTTAGAGAATATAACTGGTGCATTTAATAATTAAGCATGGCACCGGAGTACAATCACGTTGTAATTGCGCGTGTTTCAGGGCTGCGCATGCGCACATCCCTTTGTTTCACAAACATGTTGAGAATCTTCACGTTGTAGGGTTTTAATACATCGTTATCTGATTGTTGACCAGTTCGGTGCAAACGTCGCTTACAAACTTCCTAAGAAGTTGAAGTCTTCGACGTGTGTGTGCGTGCGCGCGCTGAAGTTTCAGATTTGAATGATTACCCAATCTCTTGGTTTGCTTATAGTATTACCGCTGCGTCCACTCCCCAAATCGGGATCGTGAGTCGCCCTGACCGGTTTAATCCATCGCCCCTGCAGCGCGTGAGACTATGTACGGATTGAAAAGGTTTATCGTAGACAACTTGTAAGTAAATGGTTTTAAAGGGCAAAACCCGACAAACTGCTCTTGCCAAATACAGGAAACCAAACTTGCACCAACGCTGACCTTTTTCATCATTTCCCATTTTAAAAATGATTAGCTGAAAGCGCGCCCCCTATAGGCATCAAACGCCAAATCTTCAAGTATTGCACCAGTAGCTACTTTAAAGTAATGGCACCCTTCATATTAGATACGATTTTATTGAATAGTTAGTTTTAGCTGTTTGTTGCTTTAGTGTTTATAATTTCTTTGAAATGTAATTTGTTGGCAATTAAATAATTTGAATCCAACTTGATACGATCGATCAATCGATTGATAAAAAAAACCAACCACCTGTGAATTTGAGTAAAATCACTGGTTTTCTGAACAAACCTTTTTTGTTGCTGTAAAAGCTCAGCCAAACTCTGTCTCCATCCAGCTGGATCAACAGAAGAGTTTTTTTTTTATGAAGCTGTATAGCATTGTATAGCGTGATGCTGCTGGTGGGTGGAGTCGATAACCGGCCGTTAGCCAATGGCGTTGCAGCAGGTTTTTCATCGGGAAGTTACTACTCAAGTGACAGGACACTCTTGTCTTGAGTGATGCATTTTTATCAGTCGTTCGCAAACATTCAGGAAACTAGTTCTGAGGCGCGCAAGTTAGCCTGCTAGCTAAGCCTGACGCCCAGTTAGTCACACGGCCATGTTGATTTAGCGGTGGATCGGGTTTAACTGAGCGTTGTTATTTGCATCCAACAACAGTGATGCGGCTCGTGTGCTATAATCTTTTGCTGTAACATTTTGCTGCTAAGGATTAAAGGAATTTGCTTGCCGTTATTACATGCAGGCCGACATCTTTAGCCATTGCTAAGAGTCCAGGCTAGCTATTATGAGCTAAAGATTTTGTGGATTAATTTGGTGCCAGAGTTTACTGATAAGAGGTGCATGAACCATGGCTCTGCTCAAATACAAAATCAAATGATGTTTATTTTATTTTACGTGCTTATCTTGGTATTTAGCTAAGAAATTGGATGAGGTGCATGAACCGACAAGAGCAGGGGTATGACAGTAATGGGGGGCCAAAACCACTGATCAGAGATGCTCTATTATCCAGGCGTACTTGCTAAATTATTGACATGACGGTTGGAAACATGATTTTCCTAACCGTTTCTTTGAAGGGTGCTTACATGCAGCTTGGCTTCATCCATGTTTTAAGACCGTCTTTTGTTCAAGGGCCTCGGGCGACATGTCAGGTGTGCTCAGAAAACACTTTTATGACGTTGAGAAATCAGCATGGGGTCCTTGTTTAGGTGGGTGCGCTACGTTGATTAGTGCGGTTACACCGCAGGACTACCCAGCGTATTTCGATTTGTTTTTAACACACGTTAATTTGAAAATTATAAAGGCAGGCTTGTTCATCTGTATGTGCTTTGCGATGCCATTTTGTCATATGTTTTGCCTTGTAATGCAAGCATCAAGCCGAGGACGAGGATATAAAAAGGAACATGGGCTTGCGACTGCTGCACCTGGTGTTACGTTGTAAGCCAAGCATCCTGACCTGTGTTTAATCTTCCCCTTGTGTACAAGACTCCCTACAGAGAAACAAGGTGTCCCGGTAAAGCCGTTCTCCAACAGGGGCTAATAGGTAGTCTCGTGTCTTGTCACATCTTGCCTGTACCATCTTGTAGCACTTTGGTTCAGTTAACCGGGAATCTAATGTCCCGTCACTCCCTCCTGTACCATCTTTCTTTAAATGAACCCTTGAGCTTCAGGCCTGTTAGACCTGCAAATCCCAATCAGCACCACAGTCAGCCCCCTACATTTAGTGTGGCATGGCTCTCTGGGGCAAAGGCACGACGACTGCAAGGGGAGGGATGGAGGGGAAAGGAGCTTCAGTGAGGAGTTGTGATGGATTTGTCCCCCCTAGCATTCCCCCGAGCAAGCCTCTATTCAGGTTTTTCCAGAAGCTAGAAAGCCAGGTTTTTGTGTCAGCAGGAATTGCACGTCATCGTTGCTGCTTCTTCACCTCGGAGGATACTGGGCTCTAACAGATTTGCATACTTTACCACCGAGATGTGGCCATTTGAATTAGAGGAGGAGCCGAGCGTAGACAGAGAGTGTCATTTTCTCCCTCATGGAATAGATTTGAGTTGGGTTTGTGAGTTTGACTAAGGGAATTTGAATAGAGAAGAGATTTTGCTTTTTTTTTTGTTACGACCGCTTTTGGTATTTGTGGCGCAGGTATTCGTCTTGTCCTTACGTGGTTTCCTATTCAATGATCACTTACAATGCTGCTGAAGGTCAATGCTCGTTTAGGTACTCTCTTGTATCTTCACATTTTTAAATAAATTTGTCTTGCACCTGCAATGCCTTTTTGGGGTCCTAATGGATTAGTCAGGATTATTTCAACAAACCTTTGCCAAACTATGTTGTAAGCCTCGGACTCTTCGGCTTGAGGTCCTCTGGCCACTTACAAGGTTTGCTGAGCTCAGCAGATAAGTATTCAGTCGGCATATAGTGTAGTGTGAGTTTGCATTAAACAATAGTTTGGGAAGAAGTGTCTGTAAGTGTCTTTGACCACGGTGTGGAATAGTCGTTGGTGTCGGACGAGCAGAGTTTTCCAGTAGCTGTTGATATCTACAGTGGCGAGAGTTTACCGTGGACAGTGTGAGAAATCAAACCCTTTGTACTCCGCATGTGGGAGATGTGTAGTCGTGTTGATGAGAGAGGTCAGAGGGTAGCTGTCAGATTGGCTTGAGCAGACAGGATTAAGGCAACAAGACAGCCATGTAGGGGGACCCTGGAGGGTGCATCGGCTTGACCACCAGAATTGAAGACCACCTTGGCTTCAGTGGGCAACTAGACAAGCACGGTGGTTGCCACCATTGAACCCTGATGTTGTCATCTGCTGCTGTTTCATTGTGCACCAGGATGTATGAGTGAGATTACCCAGTGTGGTCCTTAAAATGAAATTCCTTCCACGTGTTCTAGCCGCTCACAACCAACAGAGGTTTTTAGATAGGGGTCTTGTTTGAAACCCTCATCCTTGTTTTTATGGTTGTCCTTGAGTTTTCCTCTTTCCCACGTCTGTCAGCAGGAGGTTTATGCCATTCTGCTCACTCTCTCGCACTTTTACTATGCATGCATGTGTATGTCTCTTTCCTGTCTGTTGTCTCTTGGCTTGTCACAAGGCTAATCAGGGGGTTGTCTGTAGTTATTTACGATCTCTTATCATTGGGGTTTCATCACACAACAAAAAAAACAACAAACCAAGTACACGTTACTCGGCACTTTTTAGCCGTAATGCCTCGGACAGTACAAGTGTATTTTAAGGTAGTTCACGTTTTGATTGGCTATGACCTTGAACCGTCTGACACGCTTCACAGACGCACTATGCCCGTATACGCCAATGCCCTCTGGGATGTTTGCAGCAACCCATTCAGACTTTTCAAAATGCGGTGTGAGGACCTCGGACACCGACCGAGCCGAGCAGTGTCCTCCCACAGAGTTTCTTTCCTGATCAAGTGTAAACAGATGGATGAAAAAAAAAAAAAAGCGACGTGCTTCTAAAAATATGAAGGAATAATAAAAAGACAAACAGAAACAATACAGCATTATCACAAATTAATAAATGGAAGAACAAAAACTCAGGCTACGGTTTGAATCGGACCTGTTACTGTTTTGGTTTCTGCATGTGTGAAATAGCCTAATTGCCACACAAGTCAGAGAAATCCTGCATTTTACAACCACATCTTTTACAAAATGCAGCTGTGGGTACGTGGTTTCAAGGCTCTGGACAAACCGGTAGCCCAGAAAGAGAAGATTTGTTCTCTGTTTGTAGTGAACAATCAGGCTTAAGAACCGAATATGAACGACTTTCACGTTGGTCTGGGCGATACGGCCAAAACACATGATCACAATAAAAAGGTTCCATATCAGTTGATATCAATAATTATCCACGATAAATGCCAAATCTTTTTCTTTCCAATTAAAAGGCAGAATTTTGCTCCTGAGTGAGAGTTAAAAGTAGAAAGCAGACAGTTGTGTGCTTTTAAACGACTCTTCATTTATTGGAACATGACCTGAACACTCGCCGAACAACTGAACAATTTCTCAAAACTGATGTAGAATATTACAAATAAAATCAATATTAATATTATAACATCGTTCATCTATCCATTATTTAGCATTTATCCTGTTCAGAGTCGTGGGGGCACTGGAGTCTATACCAGCTAACTTAGTGTGTTAGGCGGGGTGCACCCTGTACAATCAGCAGTTAATCACAGCGCTAACACTTGGAGACAGACAACCATTCATACACACATTCACTCCTATGGACAATTTAGAGTAGCTAATTCACCTATGCCCAATCACGTGTTTGGAGGTGGGAGGAAACCGGAGTACTCGGAGGGGGAAGCCAACGCAAGCACGGAGCGAACATGCAAACTCCACACAGAAGCACCCTGGACGAGAATCCCGAATCGAACCCATGACCTTCTTGCTGTCACCGTGCTGCCCTATAATATCATTTTAATAGAATTTATAAAATATCTCTAAAGAAAATTTAAGAAGCGTAATAGGATACAACACCTGTTACATGACTGACTGCAAATGCAAAGTTAAAGTGCTTTAAGTAGAGTTTGAGTCTGTAGCCCGCGCGCGGCCCCCGGACGTCTGTATGCTAAACCCATACGCAGCGTTACACATAGCACAGAACATTATGTCCATATATAACATTTATCAAACTTTTATCAAGAAAAATTATATTGCAGTAATGATCGTTATCGTTTCATCGCCCAGCCCTACTTTCACATGTACTAAATGTAAAGTTACTCGTGTCGCATTAACGATAGTGCCGGCACTATTTTCCCACTTTGACCTCACCGTCCACGGCATTGCACTTGGTGGAAACCTGTTCAGCGCCGTAAGTTTATTAAAGTTATTTAAACTAAACAAAATCTTTTCAGAATTAAATTAGTCAAGTGGAACCCTCGTATGGCGTTCCTGTTTAGCCCATGCACTCCAGCCAATATCAAAACGCTTCGAATTATAATTGTTAGTAGGGTTGTGCAATATGGACAAACTAATGTTATTGTGTTTAAAAAAATTTTTTAAATAAACATTGCAATTTCTATTTGCGATTTTGGCAATGGTTGTTGCTTTTTCAAACATGCGCCAATGTACGTGTATTCAGTGCACAATAAGAGCATAACAAAACATTTCACAATGAAACATTAGTATTAACAGTTAGATAAACTAAACTGTTATTAAAACAGACGACAAAATAAATTAAGATTACTAACGCAAACGCCACTTATAACAATAAGTAAAATAGAAATTTTAGCGCCGAGTGAGGCGAGCTCTGATTGGTTAACATCTTAAACAAGAACGTGACAGAATTCTGGATTAAAAAAAAAATTTAATGAATAAAATTGCCGCCTAATGCGGTTTATAAATCGCATGTGATCAAATAGCGATTCTTTTGTGATTAATTGCACTGCCCTGATTGTTAGTTTTGTAACTATTTGTAAGTAATTTTTAGTCAGTTACCCGTCCGGTTACCTGGTTAGCAAGTTACTAATTAGTATCGTAAATACAAAAAAACAAAACATGCAATCAATCCATTATTACAAGGCGGTCTTTTTGGCTCATTGTGTTTTTTTTATTTTTTTATTAGCTGATTTAAAATTTGTCCTTTTTCCCTTCTCATAATTACGTTTATGACTTTCACACTTGTAAAATGTAAAAGCTCTTCCAAAGTTTCCTGGTACAATGATCCTGCACGCTTATACATGAAATAATCAGCCACTATGTCTTGTTTGTTTTCTTTCCAGGTTAGCGTTATACGTCTATGAATACTTGTTACATGTTGGCGCTCAGAAATCTGCACAGACCTTCCTGTCTGAGGTAAGTGGTGGGTGTGTGTGTGTGTGTGTGTGTGTGTGTGTGTGTGTGTGTGTGTGTGTGTGTGTGTGTGTGTGTGTGTGT
>JAOUQX010000035.1:12970236-12980944 GCA_028566295.1 Liobagrus marginatus
GAAGTCTCTTACTAACCTTTCAAAGCACTTCATCACAGTGGAGGTCAGAGCTACTGGACGATAGTCATTAAGACAGGTAGGCTGGGGTTTTTTAAGGACAGGAAGGAACCAATAATTGTAAATGAACCTTTCTGGAAGGAACCCATCATTCAAGAGGAACCTTTCTAGAAGGAACCAAATGTTCTAAATGAACCTTTCTGAAAGGCACCAATCATTCTAAATCAGCTTTTTTAGAAGGAACAAGTTCGTTCTAGAGGAACCGTTCTAGAACAGACTGCTGGACCCTGTGCTGGTTGTTTATTCCCGTATACGTTGAACTTCATTTTTAACCACGGTGTGTTCTAGGTATATAGAGTAGCTTGATGAATGTTTGAACTACGAAAGTGTTTTTCCCCGTTGGTGATGTGAGCGGTCAGGCTGATCGGGTGACGTTGCTGAACTCTGCGTTGAGGTCTCCCTAAGCCGTGCTGTTGGCAAGAACAATGACTGGTGCGAATTCTTTAATGTAACGCACCACATGATGTTGCTGTTACTATGTTCCATCTTAAACCATCTATTGGGAGAAAATGAAGCTGTTCCAGTGTAGTCTGAGTAATGGTTTATTATGGGATATAATCATGGCTGAAAATGAGCTTATCGTGAACTGGTATGCATTAATGCACTAGCCAACTAGCTCGTCACTCGAGCTACCGCTGGTTATCATTATTCTGTTTCCAGGCAACCGAACATGAATCTTTTTCCATTTGGGTCCGCTTACACATTCATCTCTTCAGCACAGTCACTCTCTGGGGTTTATTTTATTTTTTATTTAATTTTTTTTAAATCTACCAGTTCTGAGCTTTAATATTCCTTTGCTTTTCCAACACCTAATTGTGCCTTTTGTTCCAGCTGCACTATATACACGGAGACACACGCACACAAACGAATGGAAAACATGCTCATACACCTACTCGACCAATCCCGTGCTGTGTTTGTGTATTAAATTTTTTTTACATTTTTTTTTATTTTATGGGGACCGACATGTGCCCACAAGGTTAGGAATGTCTGAACAGGTTTAGGGCCTTATAAGGATGGAATAGCATGACGAACGTGTGTATGTGTGACTTCTTCCTCTGCCCAGTGACAGACAGGCCTGGCATTTGGCTATGTTTGTGATAAGTTAGAGGTGAGATGCGAGAGAGAGAGAGAATGGCAAATGTCACATACATACATACATACACACACACACGCGCGCAGTCACAAACCTGGTGGAATGTCATGATTTGTACTTTGCGGCTTATGGAGATTTGATTAAGCTCACGAGTACACAATATAGAGGAAAAAAGGTACAGACAAATGGATGGCTGGACGAGTACGATTAGAGAGAGAGAGAGAGAGAGAGAGAGCGAGAGAGAGATACAGACAGAAGTGTGACGATCCTGAGGGAGAGACTGCAGGCTGTGTTTCTGTGATGAGGTGTAATAAGCGGCCGTGACCTCCTGCCGAGAGTTTAGAGGCATTGAGTATCGGTTCACTCCTCCAAGCCGCCTTCTTGGATACTGTGCGCCCCCCCCCACACAGCTATAGTATCACTAATGTTTCTGGGACAGTCAGTAGAGCAGCTCGAACATCATACTCCTCAAGACTGCAAGGTCATAGACAGGTCAGGGCTAAATCTGAACAGAGCTCCCCAACATACCTTTTTAGCCCACGCACACACACTTCTTTAAAATGAAGTTATTATACATAGATTTTTAATGAATTTCCTAACGATGTATCGAAACAATAACGCGTCACGTGAACCCGGCGTGTGTGCTTGCTTTCGCTGTTAGCGCCCGAGTCGCAACGCACTTTCCGTAAAGTGGTTAGACGAGAAAATGCAGCTCACGTTACAGCTTTAAATTGGCTGAATAGAATCAGGAGGTAATGTTTCAAAGCAGATGCAAGACCTGAAGTGACCGTGGCCAAATTTTGTGATTAACGTCAAACAGGCTTTTTTATTTTATTTTTTTTAAGCACATTGTTGTTCTGGGTATTGAAACTGTTGAGTATCATTCGATATCAAAAACACAGATATGATACATGTTTTTAATGCTAGCCTGAAAAACATTTATTTTTACACAATGAAACGATTTGGCATTACATCTTTTGCAAGGATATAAAAATGGAGCTTTGTTTATATGTAAACGCTTACATTTCTCCCAAAAACGTGATTCAAATTTAAGTACATGATCTACTGTAAACTGCTTTTCAACATCTTGTCATTTTCTTTTTTTTTCATTGGTAGAAAGTAGGGATACACCTGATGTCGGTACTGGCCCGATACCCAGCCATACCCCATACCAAAAACCCATACTTCACGTGACGTAATTGACGTGTTTTCAGAACTGACACACGAGACACAATGTCAGCCTCAGCAGTGTGGAAATATTTCAAAATTAATAATGCCTTTTTTTTTTATTATGCCTTTTTGAAGGTTAATACTGTTATATTCATTTGTCTCGATGTTGTACTTGGGAAAATTGGCAGATCACAAAAAACATAGATATTCTTTTGTGATCTGGCAATTTATGTACATATAGATGAGATTGAGAGAGAGAGAGAAAATGCAGGTATCGGTAAAAAAATACTGGCACTTGGTCCTTAAAAACTGATATCAGTGCATCGGTAGTAGTAAGACTTGTTAACGTGATACATTTTTGGTCTACCGCTAAATTCATTCATTCCTAATCTAGTGTTTATCCTGTTCAAGGTCGTGGGGGCGCTGGAGTCCATCCCAGATAACGTAGTATGTGAGTTAGGGCGGGGTACATCCTGTACAATCAGCAGTTAATCACAGGACTAACAATTAGAGACGGACAACCATTCACACACACATTCACTCTTATGGATAATTTAGAGTAGTCGATTCACCTGTGCCCAATCATGTGTGTTTGGAGGTGGGAGGAAACTGGAATACCTGGAGAAAACCCACGCACGCATGGGGAGAACATCCTGGGAATCGAACCCTTGACCTTCTTGCTGTGAGGCAGGCATGCTGCCCTCTACCACTAAATAACTTCTTTAAATTCATTTTTTATAACTCGTATGACTCGTCGTTCTTGAATCTCACGCAAAACTCTTTTTCTTGCTGTTCGTCACTCGTCACACTCGAACGATGCTTGTTTCCTAACACGTTTAAATTGTTTTCCATCTTAGGAAGAAAAACATCACGGTTGCTAGGGTAACGCTAGCATTAAACCTCAAACAAACTTTGTAGATTGACTCAGATTACAAGTAACAACGTGAACGTGTGCACAGACTGGAGATGCAAAAATTTATATTAAAAATAAAGCCTAATGGGCACACCTGAATATTCTGTTTGGTTTTTGACATAGGAAAGTAATGGATAAAAAAAAAGTAAATTTTCAATTAAAACATATTAAAAACCTGCCATTGGGTCGCCGTCAACATTGAAGGTTTGTTCCATTTTTAAGGCCGTTCTATAAACAGTGCGCTATTTTTTTTTTTTTGTGTGTGTAATTCTCCATGCGCTTCAGACGATCTCGTTAAACAAGGACGCTTGATTTGCCGCTACGTTGCGTCATCCCGTGCATCTCATTCCCGTGATCGTTTCTGTGGCTGGTTTTTATGTTCGCCTGCTATCTGAAGAATGGCTGCACCAAAAACAAAACAAAACAAAAAAAAGACAACAAACCCTCAGACACTGGGACTTCGTTTTCTTTTTTGGCAACAGTGCCCCCACGTGTTACAATCCAGCTATTACAGCCGGTATGCCCGAATGTCGCACGTCCATGCAGTTTCCGCCGAGTGTATCGAATGTGTGCGCACGCAGACACAAAAAGTCACGGACCCGTCCCCTCACGACAGCGTAAAGAAAGAGAGTGAAAATGAGCGGATTCAGTGGCAGCGCTGTCGGTGCCGGAGGCGCTTGATTTTTGGGAGGCCATATGTTTCTCTTTGAGATATATGGGCGAGTTAAAGGGGTGTAGGGGGTTGAAATGCTAGAGCTGAAACAGGATGTGCGCTTACAGACTTCTTAAAGTTGCAGCGATCAATTTGGAGGTCGAAGGTTTTTACACTTTATGCTAAACAACGTTGGGATCTTTCATTGTCCATCTTATCCTTCAGTAGCTGCCTGCTCAGGGGCATGCCCCTAGTAGATCATTTACGCGTTTTGGATAATAGACCTCTCGCTGTAATAACTTCGTTACAGCAGGTCTTTCTTGGTGTGTGTGTGTGTGCGTGTGTGACGGCGGAGCAGCAGCAGGCCTCGGCAGCAGCGCGCCCCCCTTTCATGTCTCACCTGCCTCTTCTCTCTTAAAGGGCCCTCCTGGGTCGCAGCCGTCTCCCCACGCACAGCCTCCCCCACACAACCCCAGCAACCCCATGATGGGACCCCATGGCCAGGTAAGACACACACACACACACATACACACATGCTATTTATCTCTCTCTTACAAACACGTACACTATTAGGCAAAAGAAATGAAGTCGTTCGTTAGTTAAAAAACCCCTAAACCAACACCAACAACCCCTAAACGTTCCATCTGCCAGAGCGTCAAGTAATCGAACCAAGGATGTGGCACCGTTTTGTGTCCTGAGGCCCATGCCCAGAGCCGGTGCCCCTGGAGCAGAATAAATATTCACGGGCCTCCCTACTGCAGGAAAGGCTTCTTCGCTCCCACCCACCATCAATAGCACATTAATTTTGCACAGCCTGATGCTGTTCGAGTACACCCCCCCAACACACACATAGATACACACACACACATGCTTGGTCTCCAAAGGAATAGTCAGACGAAAAGTCTGATCTTTTTTTAGAATTGCTCTGGAGCTTGAGAAAAACGTCTGCCAGTTAGCATGATGTCACTCTAATGCTAAAATCGCATTTCCACACAACTAGTTTGCGTTGAATGCAATACGGAGTTTGTCATTAAATGCGGCTGCGGCGTAATTAAACGTAGCACCGTTCTAACGAGTGGCTTAGGAACGGAAGCAGCCGAGCTTGTTCATTTCTCGGATGTTGCTGAGCGCTCCACTTGTCTAATTGTCTTTTAGCATCGTCGCTCGTGCTACGATTGTACTGTGCTGGCATCACGCTAATTGGTGGGCGTTAGCGTTTATGGCTTGTCGAAACTTGTCTCGGATAATCGACTGCACACGAGCGGGACAACGTCGGATTTGTTTTGTTCTGGTCGGAAACTAACTTTCAGAAGCGTAGCTGCAGATGTGGATGGAGGAACATCTGTAGGAAGCTCAGCAAATTACTCCACAGCCTCACTATCCCTAGTCTAGCTCTTTACACACACACACACGCACGCCTTCCCCCACCCCCTACACATAGCCGGAGAGTTCCGAACCACAGGATCAGCTCCCGTCTGACCGGTTTCGTATATCAGAGCAGCGAGTGTGATCTCTTTTCAGTTGTGTGTGTGTGTGTGCGCGGCTGGGAAGGGGGGGGGGGTTGGGGTCTGATTATCGGTCTATGTATAAAATCTCTACAAAGTGCTCAATGAGTTACGTTTGAAGGTGCGCAGCAGTCAGAAGGTTGAACATCTTGTTTATATCCGTCTCGCTTTGTGCCATCCCCATTGTTGCTTGGTGCATCCGCCTGCCTCCGTTACACCTGCTCCAACTGGCCTCGCTTGTGCTGCTGCTGTCATTCATTCAGCTGCACCTTTTTATTTCTCACTCTTGTCACTCTGGACAGCCGGGCGGTGCTAACGAAAAGGAAAAATAAATAATAAACATGCTTTATTATTATTTTTTGTATCTTTCTCCCTAGCCTTTCATGTCCCCGCGGTACCCAGGTGGACCTCGGCCGTCGCTCCGCATGCCAAACCAGGTAACCTTTCTGTTCAGCCACGTTACACCAGATTTTGGTTGGTGTTTTAATGGACCCCAATGGTGAAGGACACACGATTACAATTATAACAAGCAAGGAATTTGCCAGGTTTCCTGTTTCCCTGCACATGATCTCACGGGTTTACCGGTAAACGTTCGCAAACTGTTATAGGTTCAGAGACCCGGAACGTTTTAGCATCTTGGCCGTTTGACAGCCGTAATAGAGAGAAATAATAACAAGACTTGTTAAACAGCCAGTGGAAGCGTTATAGGATGTCAGTCTTGCTGAATGTCAGCTCAATAATTCAACCTGTCGTAGGTTCAGATTGTTGGTGAATAACTGACAGGTAATCGGCTATCACGGCCGTTTTCACGTTAGCTAAAGTCAGGATCGAGAGTGCTACGTGTGTATTAGTGTCAGGTAGGCATCAGTGTGTGGAACCTTGTCAGAGACCGTTAATCGTTAACTGGGATTATTGGAAATCTGGTATTGGTATTCGATCCTGTTTGTTCCAAGACTTTTATCTTGTCCCGCCAATGACACTAGAGACGTCCACATACGCAGCGTGTCCACATCACGACATGGTGATATACACAGCACCACTTTGGACACAGTTTTTTTTTTAATTTTTTTTTTTACTGTCATTGCTGTTACGTTTTGCTAGCGTAATTTACTGAGGCCTCATACAGTAGATGCAACCGATGACCTACTTCGACGAAGGCGGCTGGACGGACATGGCAGACAAACAAAGGAAGCCGTTTTCTCCGGATTAATTTGTCTGCTATAAGAAAAACTTAATTGAGACTCGGTTCAAAATCGCTCCCTGCATCATTGCAGTCAGCTAGCAGCCTTCGCTAAATCTACAGCTAAATCACTTCCTTTGAATCTGCTGCGACGTGTACTTTTCTACTTTGCTCCTCTTTTGGTTTTCGTTGTTACTTATTTCTTGCCCCTCCTCCACACAGCCACCTGTCGGGGTTCCCGGGTCACAGCCACTCTTGCCAAACAATCTGGATCCCACCAGACCACAAGGTATTCCTCTAGATGAGCTTCACACGTAGGCAAAAACATGTCAGATGCATTTTGTCAGCGTATATAGATGTTTTGTTTTCTTCTCGTTCAGGACACCCCAGCATGGGCGGCCCAATGCGAATGAACCCGCCAAGAGGGATGGGCAGCATGGGTCCACAGGTGTGTATAAACACCCTGCTCTTCCGTTACTCGTCAATTCATTCTGGATTTTTTTTTTGTAATCGAACGCTAATCAAGGATAAACTTTCCCCACTGTTTAGAACTACGGTGGAATGAGGCCACCTCCGAACTCTCTGGGTGGGCCAGGCATGCCGGGAATGAACATGTGAGTAGCAACCGCAAACCTCCATCGTCGTCGTTGGCTTTGGGCGAAACACATGTCAGCCAAACTAGTTTCTGGCGTCTGTGGCGTAACCTTTTCCTCCTCCCACTCATCTGTTTATTTGTTCTCTCAGGGGTCCAGGAGGACGGGGTCCTTGGCCGAATCCTAACAGTAACTCGGTAAGTCTGAGCATCCCACACAATGCGTTTGTATTTATATAATACCTTTCAGATCAGTCGAGATGATACAAGTCTAGTAAAATTTAGTTTTCTGTGAGAAAATCTCCTCTAGTAAAACAAAGTTTACAATGATTCGGTTTGAGCCAACTTAAAAGGATTTGCTTCATAAATTCTAGTAAAGCAAAGTTTGAAGTGATTCATAGTAAGGGCACCAAATTGATTCATCATGTATACCAACAATGTATGATTCACCGCATCAAGTGCACCAAAGTGATTCACTTCCAAGTGCACCAAAGTGATTCACTTCCAAGCGCACCTTGCTAAACCAGACGAGTCATGACATCAAGGGTATTAAAATTATACGTCAGCAAGTGATTCACATCAGGTGAACGAACACGATTATCATTAAGTGACTCTGAACTTGAACGGGAACAAACTAATTGATAATTCATAAAGTGAACCAAGTTGATGACTTGGGCTAATCTGTGCTTTTCCTTGCTTTCTTTACTCACAGATAGCATACTCCTCCTCATCTCCAGGCAACTATGTGGTAAGTAACGGGCACAAACACACCACCTTGTGGTGCTCTGTCCCTCTCTCAACTCGAACACAAGTTAATGCTTTTCTCTGGAAACAAAACGTATGCCTAAGCACGTATTTACCTCTCTAAACATATTGATTTGTTGTTGTAATTTTTTTTTTCTTGAGCAATTACTATATTTTCCTCATTTGCTCCGGGCGTTACAGAATATGTGGGCATTAATCATACTGCCATAATATCCCCTGTGTCTACTGCAACTTTGTTTAAATATTTCTCCTCCGGCATTTCTGGAGCTCAGAATAGCGTCGTACGATGTTCCAATAAATAAATAAATCAAATCTAACCCGCATGCATGTGCTTATCTTCCTTAGGGTCCTCCAGGGGGAGGTGGTCCTCCAGGAACTCCCATCATGCCAAGTCCTGGAGGTGTGTATTTCAAAAAAAAAAAAAAAGGCATAAACACATTCACACAAATAGTCATTTGCTTTTGATAAACCTGATAGTTATAGGCTAAATGACGGTACACGCTTGCTGCGTTGCCTTTGTGGCTCGGCGCAGACCAGGAAGAAAACACACGCGCACACACATGCATTGCAACGTTCCCTCCCATCCCCCATTCAGAGTGATGTAATCCTAACCCGCTGCCTGGGACCGGACATTACGCCAATCTTTACCCTTACACAATTCGAGCTTCATATCAGACACTTTTTATACAAGGTTATATCATTTGTACATGTAATTGCTGTTTTTGTTTGTTTATATATTTATTTATCTTTTTCTGCAGACTCAACAAACTCAAGCGAAAACATCTACACAATGATGAACCCCATTGGCCCTGGGGGCAACAGACCCAATGTGAGTGTTCCTGCTAAATCAAATAAACAAAAACAACTAACGAGGAAATGACATAATAAAGCCACGAGTGATACAGTGATGATCAATGACTGGTATTTTTTAGTTTACTTTTATTAAACCATAAATGTAACCTGGTGTCGAAGAACAGAACTTGCACCTATACAAGCACTCGGCAGTCTTAACAGGTTCACTTAACGAACGTAAGTTACTTTAAATTAATTACCATGCTTTTAGCTTCAAGCCTTTAATCAGCTGAGCTTGATTTATTTATTTCTCCCCCCCTTTAATTAAATCGAGTCTCGCCCACACCGATAATGAAGCCGTCCGCTCCTCCTGTCACACGCCGAAATGTTCCAGCGGCTTCCCCTGTAGCAGGTGGCCGGCGCCTAAAAATGAGTTTGTGTGTTTCGCAGTTCCCGATGGGACCGGGTCCTGACGGTCCGATGGGAGGGATGGGCGCCATGGAGCCTCATCATATGAACGGATCGTTAGGTGAGCGAGGAGCCGTCGAACACTCAGTCGTTGTGTTAAAGCGCCCTCTGCTGGTTGTGCCACTCACCTTTTTTTGCTTTATTTCTAGGGTCCAGTGACATGGATGGGTTGCCAAAGGTGAGCAGCCATTTTCCTCAGATTCCTATTAGTAGTAGTATAAGAGGGAGGGAAGACAATATAATGGGAGATGTGTGTATAAATGAATAATGGCAACTTTAAACTGCTGGGAGGAAAAGATGATGAAAGAAAAAGAAAAAATAAGGAAGAAAATAGAGAAAATGTTTCCCTTGTTTAAAAAAAAAAGAGGTATTTTTAGAGTCCGTCTGGGAGCTGAAGAGGAAGGAGAGGAGGAAATAAGATGGAAGAGACAAACATATTACATTAGAGTATATCGGTAACCAAGTGTTGGGAGGAAATAAATAAAAAAGATGACTGGGAAGAAAGAAAGGAATGCAGAGTTCAATTACTGGGAAGGACAAAACTGACCAAAGGAGTAGGAAGAAGAATTAAATCGAATTGTTTTTTTTGTTTTTTTTGTTTCAATCCTTACAACCTTAAATCATCGGAAGCAAACAAAACTGAAATAACAATTATGTAGCTAACTCCAGCGTAAGATGCCTCCAGGTGTAAACGAGTGAGTGATGCACCATGAAACCAAGTCTTTAACATGTCTCTCCTCCCGTTTTTTTCTGTCTTTTTACTATCTCACTCATGTAGAACTCTCCCAGCAACATGGGAGGCATGAACAACCCACCTGGGACACCGCGAGACGACGGCGAGATGGGCGGCAACTTCCTCAACCCGTTCCAAAGCGAAAGTGTGAGTGGCCTGAAGGAAGAAAGAAACAGAAAAGGAAAGATAGGAAATTATATTTATGATGATCCTGAGATGCATGTACCGAAGGACATACTACACACCACGCCCTTTCGCACACCGTACACGAGTGTAGGAATGCTGCTAGCGTTAATATGCTGGACTATACAGTGGTACCACGGTTTACGCATTTAATCCGTTCCGGAACTTTACTCTTACACTGAAACGTTCGTATACTGATACAGGTTTTCCCATAAGAATGAATAGAAACTTCGTTGATTCGTTATGGACAACCAAAAATATTACTTTAAAAATAAAAATAAAGCTAATATTATAATATTCACTAATTATTTATTTTTAACATGTTATATTGAAAACATACAAAACTATGTGCAATAACAACATACTGTACGTATAAAAGACTTGCTGCTGGAATGGGGAGGAGGGAGAGTTAGTGTTTGGAAGGAGGGAGAATCTCCTTCCATTATGATATCGGGCCGACTGTCATCCGAATCATTTCACTTCTCTTTTTAGATACACTTTGCTTTGTTTCACTACAAAGGCTTTTTACAACTGTAAAGAATTTGTCAATTGAAAGCTGCTTTTGGCGACTTTTTAAAATATCGCTGAAGTGAGACATAGCGCCA
>JAOUQX010000035.1:13513826-13525707 GCA_028566295.1 Liobagrus marginatus
GCAGCCAAATATAAGCTCCAGAGCCAAGAGCACGCTCCACCGAAGCCAACGTATATATTCCATGAATGAAGCCACTTTCATGAGTCCAGCCCATTCAGCCGGCCACATTAACGATCTGACCCCTAACCAGGTTTAACATTCAGCAGTAAGGCATACTTTGTTGTTAAGAGGAAAGTGGCTAGCTAGCTGGTTAGTTCGATTAGCCCAGGGGTATCCAATCCAGCTCCTGGAGGGCCACTGTCCTGCAGAGTTTAGATCCAACAAATAACCCTAATTATACACACCGGAACCAGCTAAGCAATGCTTTAAGATAGGTTAGAAACTTTTAAACTCCCAGGACCGAGTTTGGACACCCCTGGCTTAGCGTTCTTGGCTGGCAAAAGAAAGCATCACACAGCTGCTTATGACGTGCAGCTGGTACTGGTTTTAAATATTTGTAGGACCCAGAAGCTGGTTCGTTAAATTCTAAATAATCTGAATAATTTCACTACAATTTAATGAATGAAATTATAACTTATAAAATTCTAAAAACAATGATAAATCAAAAAAACTCTCAAAGTCTGAAACAGTGAAATAGGTCAAATGATAAGATTCAAATATATTTCTTTTACATGCTCTCATATTCACTAGTTTACAAAAAACTTTGGGGGTTGTGAAGGTCTATATAATGGCTGATGTATATTTTTAGCTATGTAAAATATCTATGTAACACTAGGCAAATTCTTTCTAAATATTCTTTCTTTGCAACATTGACTGTTGCAACATTTTATTATTTATATATTATTATTTGCATAAATCTCCATTTACAAAGGTGTTTGCACAGTATATTGTACACAGGGTGCTATATGTAAATGTATTTTTATATGCCTGTTTGTTAAAGGAAAGCCATGTCAATTTAATAAAGACAACCTCAAAACCTCAACAAACAGTTGCAAACATATTTAACATGACCACGTAAACAAAATGGCCACATCCAGATGTTGTAACTATATACCTGTGCTTCATTGCAAATTCCTTGTGGCTCAAAAGGGAGCATTAAAAGTCTGCAGCAGATTGTGGCAAATTAAAGGGCAGTAAAATCGAGACAGAGGTCGGTGTTCAGTGTGACACAAAATACAAGAAAACCCCATTAGTACCACTGAAAGTATTCTTTGAAAAATCTACCTATAGATTGTGGTGGAACAAAAGTCTCAAGTGAATGCTTACAAGATGGCAGTAGCACACAGCAGCCACTCCAGATCCAATATGGTGCTATTTACGTCTTTATCCGACTACTGAAATCGCATGGACAGTGTTGTTCAAGTATACGACTGCCAGATGTTACTTGGACTCAGTAATCAAGCAGCAATCATTGTTCTGGAGAAATTCTGCAAGCTAGTCTGATGAAGTCCAGGCTTCCAACTTGCTTCCAACTTGCCTGATGCCAGTGACCTGGAGAGAGGACGACGGAAGCGGTGCTCACGGAAGCGCATGGTGCACAGAAACCCCGATGATCCTCTCAGCTGTCCTCACTATCTGCTGTAGGGCCTTGCGGTCCAATACAGTGCAGTTCCCAAACCAGGCGATGATGCAGCTGCTCAGGATCCTCTCGATGGTCCCTCTGTAGAATGTGGCAAAGGGGGGGGGAGCTTTCCTCAGACTACGTTAGAATTAGAGATGCTGATGGAGCAGGTGTTGAGTGACCACGTGAGGTTCTCAGCCAGATGAGCACAGTGCTCCTCCAAGGAACATCCCTGAACAGCGCCGTTGTTCCTACCTATGTGCTTCAAGTCTACCACCATCATCCTTGTGCCAAAAAACATCTTTGATGCTTTGCCTCAAACACTATAATCCCATTGCATTCACACCTATTGTGGTGAACGCTCGATGAGGTATCGAGACATTGGGCACATTAAGACCCAGCTACCACTTTCACTGGACCCCCTGCAGTTTGGGAATAATCCAAACCGTTCTATGGACAATGTTATCGCTACGACCCTCCATCTGGCCCTGACCCACTTGGAGAATAAAGACTCATATGCTGTTTATAGACTTCAGTTCAGCATTCAACACAATTATCCCGCAGCACCTGACTGCCTCCGCAGCAACAGCATCCTGGATTTCTTGACTGGGAGACCTCAGTCAGTCCGGATCAGGAACAGCATCTCCAACACCACCACACTGAGGACTGGGGTGCTTTGTCCCCTGTTGTTCACACTGCTGACTCACGACTGTGCAGAAATGCACAGCTCGAATCACATCATAAAATTCGCAAATGACATGGCCATAGTAAGTCTCACCAGTAAGAACGACAAGTCAGCATAAAGATTGGAGGCACAACAGCTGACTTCCTGGTGTAGAGCCAAAAACTTGTCTCTGAACGCAGACAAAACTAAATAAATGGCTGTTGACTTCAGAAGAGCACAGAGCGACCACTCTCCTCTGGACATTGATGGATCCTCTGTGGAGGTACTGTTCCTCGGTGTTCATCTGGCAGAGAACCTCACCTGGTCACATAACACCTGCTCAATCAGGTAGAAAGCCCAGCAGCATCTCTACCTCCTATGTAGGCTGAGAAAGCACATCTGCCTCTTTCCATCCTGACCATGTTCTACAGAGGGACCATCAAGAGCATCCTAAGCAGCTGCATCACTATCTGGTTAGGAAACTGCACCATAATCGGACCACAAGACCCTCAGCGTATGGTGAAGACAGCTGAGAAGATCATCGCGGTCTCTCTCCCCTCTATCATGAGCATGTCTGTTGAACAGGCTAGATCCACAAGCCATCAGGCTTCTCAACACCTTTGCTTTATGTAGCTAAAAAGACTAAAGCTAAAAAAAAGAGCTCCTTCCACTATAAACGTTGGAGGTGGTGTTAAGTAGCTTCCAGGGGACCAGGAACTACAGGTTTACAGGTTTGAGTTATTTCAGTGGTAGGCATAGAGTAGATTGTAAACCTTGGTTCAGGGGCCACCCTGCTCACACAGGGTCACACAAGATGGGCATTTGCTTAGCCTCATACGTTCCCATACATCTACCTCGGTACCTAAGGAGGAAGTTTACCAAGGACACATTGGAATTCTATTAGTTTAGCAGACTTAGCAGAGTTCTGTGTGTATTTGACCAATAGATTTATCCAATACAAGTCTCACTGATTGACCCTTGCTTGTTTCATGGCATAACCCATAACAAGTCCTCACCCATACCCTTCTTGCAGTTTTATAGGCTTTAAAAATATGTTGGTCATGACCCGGGATTCTCGGGCTCAAGCGTGAAGGAGTGATGAGAAAATAGAACATTAGGAGAAAAATGAGTATGATCGCTTCTTTCTGTCAGACCTCAGATTTGTTACACGTTTGTGAAATATCTACAATATTTACAAGGGGATAGGCAGATGGGAGAAGAGAAGAATGCAAGGTTAAGCACTTTTTAATTAGAAGTGCCCTTTTAACAACCGAGGTGAGGCCATAGCACCGGAGAGTGTATATAGATAGAAAAAAATGGCTTGGTGGTTTTGTCTATGTCAACAGTGTGTCAGACTTCTGCCCATTTCACATCCTATGTCTATTTACTACCTTCTTTGGACCATTTAGTTCAGATTTGAGTAAATGACAAAGACAGCATAGAGTAATAAGGAACTGCATAACATAGCCGGAAGTCGTCACAAAAAGGGATATGGGAATGTTGTTTTAAACCAATTATCGTGAATAACAGCATGTGTGGCCGTGGTTCACTGCTTAACTGATTAATGAATGCCCATAGCAATCATCTGCTAACTAAACAAACCAGCAAGAAATTTAGGCTAAATGGTTAATTGCACATTACTATGGTATAATAGGGTAATAATCTTGATTGCACATGCAGCAGGATCCATGCTGTGTAAGTGTTAGTCCCCGAGAACAAGATCATATATTCAATTTGTTTAAGGATTTATTTTACACGGGTCATGGTGTAGCGCCTATCCCAAGAACACTGGTGCAAAGCAGGAATTGGGTGAGCGCCAGTCCATTTTAGGGCATTTTTCACACCTACAGTACATCTAGCATAGAAAAGTCATCTTTAAAAAGGTTTTAGGTGGCGGATGAAACTGGTGAATCTAAAGGACCCCTAAACAGAAACATGAAACATGCAAAACCCTGAACTTAACTAAATTAGTACACATTTATGTGTCATTAAACAGCCAGACATTGGTACTTTGAATGCAAATGCAGTACAATAGATTTTTGTGGAAGGTGGTAGTATAGAAATCAGTGAGGTCTACTAACACAATATCCTTCTATTAGCTTGATCCTGCCTGTCTGATAACGGGACATGTGTGTACAGTCAGCAGCACCTGTGCAGCTGTTTCCCAGTCCACTTTGGGCCATCTTTTGGTAACAAACTCACTGATAATAATGACTGCCGCCCGACAAGTCATGGAATCCCTGAGGAAACCACTGCATGAATGCTTGGCACCCATGATGCCCTTTTCTATGCCAGTTTTTGGTTACTGTCTTCACTGGCTTGGTTACTCATGCATGGCCACACTGATGTGGCAGAATTCCTACTGAAAATCTGCATCCACTTATCCAAGGTGACTAGTTCCAGACTTGTGCCAGGAGTACAGCATAATTTTTTTGTCCATCATCTTTTCTTTTGAACTCCCGGTCCCTACCCACGGACATAGTCTCTTTCCATTTACAGTTTAATGTCCCATGTGAATGGCCATTTAAAGTGACAGAGTACAAGTCTTTTATGCACATGACCCAAAGCACCCTGGATATTTTACATTAGCATGGTACAAGGTACTTGACAAAGTACTACTGTACATTTCAGTTACTACGTACTTACCAGACCGTTAAAAAAAACGACATCCTACATAGCATGATTATGGATTGTATGAATTAAATTCGGACGTATGTTGACATCACATGACCTACTGTTTGTCTTTACAACAGCATGAAAATTTCAAGTTGGATGGTGTTAAAAAAAAGTGAACGTTAACCACAAAGAACAACGTTTTAAGCTATGAAAAGTGCTGCGTTCCGCTATTTACAAAAGTCACGTGTCGTCTCACCCGTGAGCTCATGGCTCATAAAGTGTCCATCGTGTGACCACTTCAGAATTCGGGTACTTTTCACGTACAGTTTTTTAATACTATCAAGTACGAAAGTATGCTTTCCATCTACAAAAATAATTTTTGAGAGCATGTGTTAGAATTAGTTTTATCAATTATCACAGGATGCCTCTTCAAGGAGGTTAACGATTTTCATTAAATGATGTGATATCTACTCCAAATATGCAGCCAAATGGACACAGAAATAGGGTGGAAATGTTGGTCAATAACCATCTCAGCCTCTGGAGCTTAACTGTATAAAAAACCTATGCACTGAAGAGGACTTAAAACGGACTAACTAGTAAAAAACTAGTGAATATATTATCAAGGGGTCATTAATTCAGCCATTGATTGTATGGGGTCAAAATCTAGTGGACTAGATACTGAATGCAAATTAAAAATCCTATTGGTGTTTTGTTGAACCATGATGGCGGTATCCTTACTTTTAGCATTAATTTAAGCATTAAACAGTTTTCTTCTTTGTTTTTTTTTTTTTTTTTTTTTATTTTTTTTAGAACTTTCTAGATCTGCTTTGGGCTTTATTATAAGTAACCTATAATATATTATAGTAATATAATATATTTGGGATGTATTATAAGGTATGTTCCATATCAAATGTTGAAGGATTTGTAGTAATTATTGCGTTACTGTTACTTGGTTAATGGGTAAACACAGGGTTATGGTCATATGTGTAACATCCGCCACGGCTGCTACATGCAGAGGGGCGTGGCCGGGACGGCACGAGGACACTATGACCCTGTGAGCCACCGTATCACGTTCTGTTTATGTCATGTGCTTTACGTTCATGTCATGTGTCTTTGTTTCTGTTCTCATTGGTTTAACGCACACGCATTAAGGCTGTTCTGTTAATGTTATTCACCTGACTATGATCCTCTGTTAATTATACTCTGTTTAAAAGAGAGGCGATGAGCAATACTCATCGCTGGTTATTATTTATGTTAGTTTGAACCTAACCGCGTAGCGCAAGCTCCGGTTCAGCGTGCTTCCTTTATTTCATGTTCATGGTGGAAATAAAGAGACTTTATTCTTCAAGCGCCTTGCATACCGGGTCTTTCTGCACCGCAATCGGAGCGTACAGCTCACAACAACATCAGTGAGTGTTTAAATGCTACAGATGCTGTGACGGCATAGTGAACCTTAATAGTACCGTATTTTATTTCAATATTTACAATATTTTATATTAAATAACATTTGACTCGTAGGTCCTAGAAACCTCAAAGTTGGTATAGTAGGTTTGTTGGTATGGTACAGTTTGACATAGAACAAATAGGGCCTGCCATAGAACACCATTCTGGAATAAAAAATATGACGTCATATATCGTACGACTACAATAGGGGTCTCGCCCCTGACCCCTAATAATCGTATTACAGAGGATAAAACATGTATTATCTGCACACAACTATCGTGTTCAAGGTGATAAATGATCATAACTAAATAATAGGATGGATAAATAAACTATGGTTAATGTCACGGTAGTACCGGCCCCCTCCCCGCAGACGGAGCTCAGCCCCTGAACAATGTCCTTGTAAACGCTCTGATCCTGGGAGTTCCTGGCAGTAAGGTATAAAAGACACGGCTGTGCCAGTATTCATTACGGGCCATTGTCCATTGTGTGTTTGGTGGATGTACAATGGTTTTGCCCCTGTCTCTCTGACTAATGCGCAAGCATTGTTCCTATGCTGGCTTAACTAAAGGTTAAGGTGCGAGCTTCATGTTTATTGTTCCTATGCTATCTTAACTAATTGGTAAGGTGCTAGCTTCATGTTTATTGTTCCTATGCTATCTTAACTAATTGGTAAGGTGCTAGCTTCATGGTTATTGTTCCTATGCTAGCTTAATTAAATGTTAAGATGCTAGCTTCATGGTTATTGTTCCTATACTAGCTTAACTAAATGTTAAGATGCTGGCTTCATGATCATTGCTCCTATGCTAGCTTAACTAAATGTTAAGGTGCTAGCTTCATGGTTATAGTGTATATGCTAGTTGTTTATGTTCTTTATTTTGAGTTTCCTGTGTTCATTGTTTGACCGCATGTAACATGTGTCCTTGGTTTGTTTATGTTCTTTATTTTGATTTTCCTGTGTTCATTGTTTGATCTCATGTAACACGTGTCCTTGTTTTGTTATGTTCTTTGTTTATGCGCCTAGCCCCACCCGGGCGTGAGTGACCATCCACTGCAAGCCCGGCCACAGTGACAGTCCGCTAGCTGTGTCCACGCTAGCCAATTATACTTATGTTGGTGTTTAACTAAATACCCTTTGTTGTTTGTGTTGCTGCAAAGCCCACTTTGTATTTTGTGTATATTGTAAATAAACCAATAGGTTACTGTCGTAACCCCGGTTACCTGAAACATCGAGTGGAGAGCTTCACCTATGGGAAGAGTCCTCGTACCCGACCTCTGTCAAATCATCCAATTGCACCAAGTCTGGCTAGACAGACAGATGCGCGCAGCCTATGCCTGGTAATGCCACACCCCTTTACCAGAGCGCATAAAGGCCTGCAAACATCACTAATCTCCAGTAAATGTATTTGCTTCTCGTGTGCCAAGCAGGGCAAAGCTGGTGGATCTCTCCACTCGAAGTTTCAGAGAACCGGGGTTACAACAGTAACCTATTGTTCTCTTTCATCATCTCGTGTTCGAGATCCACCTATGGGAGAGGTATGGACAGCTCCCCGGTTGCCCAATACACTCACAGTGAGGTTCTGTACGCCAGAAAGAGACGGTCACCCCTAAGGGGCTGGTGCCTGACACGCCCCAAAAAACACGCTCCTGACAACCCTGACACACTCGCAGAACGTAATGCGCAGGCAGGGCATGAATCCTGCGTGAGGCCCACGCAGGCCGCAAAACCCAGCACAACCCAGGCTCGAAATATGCAATAAATCGCAACATGCGCCTCATGACGCGTATGCGCGCACAAACACATCTGCCCCGGGGTTAAGAAGACCCCACCCCCAAGACAGCGTGTGCCACCGAAGGCTTGGTGACATGTCGTGGTGGCACGAAGCATGCACAGAAAAGGCATGCAGCTCGCTGACTTGTTTGGCCGAAGCCAAAGCCAAGAGCAGGGCTGTCTTAAAGGACAGCAGCTTCATGGAAACAACCCCCAACGTCTCGAAAGGAGCTCAAGAGAGAGCCTCCAGCACCATGGAGAGGTCCCATTCCGGGACCATTCTCCTGAACACCGGCAGCGCGCGACGTGCACCCTTCATAAATCTGGAGATTAGAGGGTGTTGTCCAACCATTACGCTCTCAAAACCCACATGACAGGCCGAGATCACTGCCAGATACACCTTAATCGTGGAAAAGGATCTGCCTTTATCCATAAGGTCCTGTAAAAAACACAAAATATCAGGAACTGCGCACTGATATGATGTGAAACCCCGCTCATCGCACCACGCATCGAACACGTGCCACTTACAGTCATACAGAGACCACATCGACACCGCCCTGGCATTCTGTATGGTAGCCACCACACGAGCGGAGAGCCCTAGCGCATTCATGTTCGTCCTCTAACGGGCCAGGCCCAGAAAGCCAACCTGTCCAGATGTGGGTGATAAATCTCCGTGTGCATGGGGAAGCACCAAGGCAGGGCATCTAACAGAGGGACAATCTCAACCAGCCACGGCGCATTGGGCCATCTGGGAGCTATCAGAATGAGAGACAGGCTCCTTTCCCTCACCCTGTCCAGCGTGGGCACTATCAGGCACAAAGGGTGAAAGGCGTAAAGCAGCACGTCTGGTCATGCATGTGCCAGCGCGTCCACCCTGACAGGTGTGTCCGTGTCCTTTAGCGAGAAGAACATAGGATAGTGGCTGTTTTCGTGTGAGGCAAACAGATCTATGGATGCCTGTCTGAATCTCATCCACAACGAGCTCACTATCTGGGGGTGGAGATGCCAATCTCTGTAGACTGGGTTCCCCCTCGATTGGAGGTCCGCGCCTCTGTTCCGGATGCCAGGAACATGAGTCGCGCGTAACGACGGGAAAAATCACCGGCTCCACACTATAATCTTGTGCGCTAGCGCGTGGAGGCGTGGAGAGCGTAAGCCGCCCTGGCAATTTATAAAAGCCACTGCTTTGGTATTGTTGCAGCATACGAGCACATGATGTCCCTGTAGGCAAGGGCGAAAAATACATTCGAGCCTTCATTATGGTGAAGAGCTCCAAGTAATTTATGTGCGCTGAGCGCAGTCCATTTGGCCAGAGACCGTTCACCGCTCTTTCCTCCTGGGTGGCACCCCAGCCTGTCAAGGACGCATCTGTTGTTACGACTTTCCGCAACATAACTGTCCCCAGCCGGGATCCGTGTGTGTAAATGCTCTCGCTCCTCCAGTGGCGTAAAGTGGCGCGCACACATCGCGTGGTTGAGGCCCAAGCAGACCATGCAAAAAGGATGCGAATCCTTAGCCTCGATAAGCGCACCGCACGCGGCCGGGCAGGCCCGTGAAGCGCTGTTTCCGAAGGCCGTAGACTCAGTGAGCGACATTCCGACGAAAGTCAGAAAAAGTTCCGTGGCTGGCAGCCGTGGAAAAAGAGTAGCAGGTGAAAACAATTACCGAGGCTCAGGATGCAAAGACAGCACGTATTCATGATAAATACCATCACGTCTGGCGGAGGCTGATCTAACGATATGTCCTCCTGTAGACACACAGTGAGCGGTGATTAAAATCCGACGCGAGCTGTGGTGCGCAGAGATCGCGAGAAGCGAAGAAAAAACTGGAGATTAGTGACGTGCACAGGCCTTTATGCGCTCTGGTAAAGGGGCGTGGCATTACCAGGCATAGGCTGCGCGCGTCTGTCTGTCTAGCCAGACTTGGTGGAATTGGATGCTTCGACAGAGGTCGGGTACGAGGACCCTTCCCATAGGTGGATCTCGACCACGAAATGATGAAATAGAACCCCCCCTGCACATGGATCCTGCTCTCGCTATATTCTCTGTCCACCTCACGTTACAGTTAAATACATAATAACGTCTTTAAAATTCTGCAATGAGTTTTTCGACTCTCACGGATGTGTTGCTCATAAATAACATGTCTACATTAAATAGAAAAAACACGAAACCCCGTCCGATCCGTTGTAATCAGAGACATGTAAAACTTTTAGACACGCAAATGATATAAAACGGAAACCTATCTGTGTATTTGTTGTGGCTTTATTTAATGCAGCTGCATTACGCGGATGTGCGGCTCCGTCCCAAACTGTGTACAACAATTACACACTGTTTAGTGCACAAGTGTGCTGTGCTGATTGGTGATGACAGAAAGTGGTAAAAACGATAATAATAATAATCCTATATTAATAATATTAATAATAATACTATATAATAATAATAAAACGAAGATCTGCCCACCAGCCCTGATGTCATGCTTATGAAGGAACCTTTGTAAACGCACGAATGAACAAATGAATGAACGAATGTAACATGGATGCATGTGTTTTTATGGTTGATATTTATGTTGGGTTCTCACATGCTCCATTGTGCACACTCACACACTGATCTCCACGCCTTGGTTTAGGAAGCACTCTTAAGTTGACGTTTAATTAGATCAGTTTAGTTAAGCAGGGACAGCTGATTTGTGTTAGGAGGTAATTAAGGAGTAGGATAAAGTTAACGCACTGATACTAGCTCGGGGCAGTTCATTGTTTTAGTAGCCAGCTTGCCTTGAGCTGGAGGTTACGTGGATGTCCCGGTTTTGTGTTATGTTCAATAAAAGCCTTGTTCAACGCAGCCTGCCCCTGAGTCATCCCTTACTCAACCGGGAATCTGAGTGAGCCGTTTGCCGCACGTGACAACGAATGAATTAATACAGCCATTATTTAATAAGAGGTAAATTTGTAGTCAGATCTTCTGAAATGTGCTGTTGAGAAAGAAATTAAGATTGCAGAATGCACATCTAGCTAGTTACTAAAAGTTCTGATATATAAATATATTGATCATGTTTTGTTTTGTACAAAAGTTTACATTTTTCCTGGGTTTTTACGACAGATTTTACGACACGTTAATAAAGCACATGGCAGCTCGAGTGAGCACTGGCAATAAAGCAAATAAACATACAAACATACAAACAAACAAACAAACAAAAAACAAACAAAAGAGGTATAAACAAATAATAAGAAACTCTAAAATGCATGTTAATATGAATACGTTTCGCATTACTTTGTACTTAAGTTGTTAAAGTTATTCTTTATGAGAATATAATTTATAATGTAAATAGTCGTGTATGAATGCAGAAAAATTTATTTTAAAAGGCATTTTTACTTTGAACCCCACTGTATATAAAAATTTAGTTATAAAAATAATTCAAACATTTGAAAGAGCTGATTTATTATACATTAAATACACAACACTGCCATCTGGTGTCACATTTGACTTGACACGTGCTAGCAAAAAGAACATTCATTCATTCGTTCGTTTGTTCGTTCATAATAATGATTGCATGATGAAAAATAAAAAGTGTCAGAATTTAAGTGGGTCTCATATGAGACCTTCATGTGCCCTCCACACATTACGCTTGACAAAGTAGTCCTGCTTCGATTGTTTTTAATTAGGATATCCCCCCACCTAATATACGTAGCGGACCTACGTAATTATTTGTGTTTGAGACGTTTGTTTTGTTTTTGCTATAGGCGTCGCCATTTTGTATATGAGCGGGAAGCATGCGCGAGATGCGCGCGCACGATGCGCAGGATGTGCAGTCGTTTGAGAGAGAAGCCGTGAAACAGACGTGTGTTAGTGCTCGCACAGTTAAGTACGTTTTGGAAAGTTTAAACCCGTGATAA
>JAOUQX010000035.1:13675957-13696602 GCA_028566295.1 Liobagrus marginatus
TTATTCTTTTGGTCTAACCAGCTATAAGGGATTTTAAAGTCAAATAATTGTTAATATTTTAGTAGTCGAATTGTTAGCCTGAACCGTCTATTGAAAAACATTGCAGGCGGCCGAGCGACACAGTTCCTAATTACAGTCATCAATTACGTCCCTGTTTTGCAAGGCTTGCAGACCTTAGCTGAGCTGACCTTGTCAACCCCTCTTTATCGTCACCTTCCAGATGCGCCGGAGTCACACTGAGACAAAATACTTGTCATGCCTCAATCCTGTATGGATTTATGGTCTGAAAATGCACAGCAGTGTGCCTTTCATTTATACCGTACAGAAAATACCTGAACAGGTGCACTCTCATGCCTCTTCACCCTAGGATTGGAATGGATAAATAATAGTAATTTAAAAAAAACAGTCAGAGGTAACAGACACATTACAGTGAGCTGCTGTAATTTCAGACAAAAAGTGTGCAAGAGCCTTAGGCATAGAGGCACCAGATATACACACAGTCTGCATATATTTATGTTCCTCCTGAGACTGAATACAAAACGGTTTTAGGGGAAGACTAATAGCCTCATTAGTCTTTTTAAAAATAAATAAATAATTAAAGGCTTGTTACACTGAGATGAAATTTTAGAGCTAACGTTACAGAAATGTAGCATTTAAAAATAGATTTTAAATGTTAGACTGGTATTTTATCTTAACAATTGGCTCTGTTGAAATATTGCTGTATTAATATTTTTATAGGAACAATTTAAACTTAAAATATTCAATATATGAGCAAGTTTTTGATCAGGAAATATTCATTTAACATTTATGGAAGGAGTCTCCAGCGTTAGTGATTTTGCATTTTTTGCGTGGTTTTAGTTTCTAAAGAATCAATAATACTACTTTTATACTACTACTACTAATAACAATATTGGCGTTAGGTGTTTTTATACACCCACATATTCATACTTTGACATTATTGTATGATTCTTTGTCACTCTCTTACTTGCAGAAGTCAGCCTGTAGGAGTCGATGTCATATTATCGGCTGTAATTTCTTATTTGAAAAAAAAAATGAAAAGAGAAAGCAACATTTATATGATGGATATGATGTGCTGTACAGTGCATTCAAAGAGTATACTGTTTTTCAATCAATCAACAGTCCGGTCATATAGAACAAACTTTCAGGCAACTTTGTCTATAACTGTATGTGGCTTGTTATTGTAGCTCAAATTTAAACTTTTTCAACTTTAGTTGACCTTTGACATCAGGTTTCATGAAGCCTAACAAACTTAAAAAAAAAGATTTGTTACAAAACAAGCAAAGTACTTTAAATCTCATTATAAAATGTCAAAACTGGAAACTTTTTTCCTCTTAGAAATTGATGCATTAGTATCCCAATGAAAAGTAGGTCAATATTAGTAGACAATATACTAGTAATAATAATAATATTAGTAGGTCAACACCAGTGCCTGAACTTGCATACATCTAGCCATCCAACCATCCATTATCTAGTGTTTATCCTGTTCAAGGTCGTGGGGGCGCTGGAGTCTATCCCATCTAACTTAGGGTATGAGGCGGGGTACACACTGTACAATCAGCAGTTAATCACAGGACTAACACTTAGAGACAGACAACCATTCACACACACACATTCACTCATATGGACAGTTTAGAATAGCCGATTCACCTATGTGTGGGATGAAAGCAGGAGGAAACCGGAGTACCTGGGGAAAACCAGCCAATTCATCCATGCCCAATTGCATGTGTTTGGAGGCAGAAGGAAACTGGAGTACAACGGGAGAACATGTAAACTCCACAGAGAAAGACCCTGGACAAGAACCAACCCAATGCTCCCATGACCTTCCTGCTGTGAGGCAGGCGTGCTACCAAATCTGCCACCATGATGCCCCTATCTTATATACTTAACATGATATACTAATTCATGGAGTAGAGAGCTTCAAGACACTTTCCTTGAGACTTTTCCAGTCCATCCACAGCTTAATCAACTGACATGATTTGGAAAAAAGTATAACGTCAATCAAAGTAATAATCAAGCCATAAGATCAAAGAAACTGCTTAAAGATTGTGTCTGGTGCATTTAAATTGCAGAGAGCCTCTCATGAGCTTCTGTAATTCTGAAATGGAAGAGGTTCAGTACAGCCAGACCTTTTTATAAACAGGGGAACAATCATTGAAACAACAAATTGATCTATTCACAAATAGATGTGAATACAAAACATCTTATGACTAAAAGTAGATCAAAACTTGCTGATTTAGGAGAAAATCTTCTAAATAACCCATTTTAATCGAGAATAATCCAGTCTGTTTCATCCAGACTCTTAGAGAGTTTTTCACAAAGTTTTAGCACAAAAATTAGCTCCTAAATTAGTGAAAGGTCTTTAAGACCAAAACATAAACAATCCTAAAATGGTGGTTGCCAGCCATCTGCCTCGGAATGTAAACAATTTACAAACTTTTGCCGATAATGAGCTATTTAAAAGGTATCAGCTTAATTCGTGGGAATTTGTCAAATACACGGACATTTCACCAAGTAGAAACAACCCGATAATGCCACCGATAAAGGATTTGACAATTCTACAATACCTGGCAACCGGGAAAATTCAGATACTGTATGCAGCGCAGACGAACTCAGTATATCTCATCCGTCTGTCAGTGGAATATTACACAAACAATAAACGCCCGCTCGACTTCACATCCCCAGAAACCTTATACACTTTACTCTTCATATTCACCAACTACAAACAAACAAACAAACAAACAAACAAACAAAGCCCCTTCACGTTCACTTTATTTAAATATGGTAACATAATATGACGCTCTACAACATTTCTATAAACGTATCTCTGACAGAGACCCCGCCCCCACCTTCCTATCAGCCAATCGCTGTGCACAAAGTTAATAAGCAGGCTGACATAATCTATAGCAACCTGGTCAACCAGCCCTTACTGCTAGCTTAAGACTTTTCGCTATACCTTAGTAAACGTTTGTTTCAGCAACGTTGTGAATCGGTTTTAAGACAAAACTCTTAGCTAAAAACGTTTACTGCTATTTAGGAGAACTTTTAGTTCTCATAGTAATATAAAATGTTTTGTGAATATGGAGCATGGGTTTTATTACAGTACAAAGTTTCCAGGTGGAATGTTACAACAAGATATTTCAAAATATGGTCATATTTCCTGTGACTTCTCTCTCTTTCCCTCCGCCCATCCCCGTTACACTTTCAGGGTCAATGTTAGTCTTATTTAAAGTTCCGAATGTTTTGTTTGGTCCTGCTATTGACTTTGGGTTCCGTGTTCGTCAGAGACTGTTAGGAAAAGAGATTGAAGTGGACGCACTGTTCACCGTAGGATTCTTCCAGAATCGACATTGCCTGGAGTGCATCCAAAGCGATTACAATGGCCGGCTGCTTGTTACTGTGGCCAATGCAAAACATACACACTTATAACAACACACACTTGCAGGCAAAAATGGACACATTATGAAGGACAGTTTAAAACGGATTTATTTAAGAAATTATTTAGTTACGCAACACACACAAAACCTCAAAAACATAGGAGTCTTTTATTTAGATTTACAAAAAAGAAAAGAGAAAATACAACAGAATCATTTAATAAATAGATTTTTTTCATATGGCATTATGAGATTTTAATATTACTCTTTACTGCATAAAGCAGGATCGATATTGTTAAAAAAACCCCAAAAGAAACAAATGGAGGCAATGCCATCGAGGCTAGAGACAGGGTGAGCTTTAAAGCAAATACCCCATGACATTCTCAACCACAATGCTAGTCAAAATGGATATTCCTTTATTAATGTATTGCTAATGAATGAATCCTCTATCGTTTCTAAGCACGTCGTATTACGGCCAGGCAGATAATGAACCAAGCTAATGCTAGGATGTAATATTGTGGTTGTTTTGATTTGACGCCATTTACTAACGTTCTAAAGGGGAAGCACAGTGGGACTGCTTTAATAATGAAGTACTAAAAGGTGTTTTGATCAATAAAAGAAGTGAATCAGCCTCCTTCTCTACTCCTCATCATGATTGTTTGCTAAAAAAAAAAAGTGGATCCAGCTCTGGTCTGGCCAAATCACAGTGGCTCCGATTCAATGCGCCCCACTTAATGATTAGATCACCAAGAACCTTAAGTAGGTGTGTACTGCAGATGTGTGAGAGTGTGTGTGCAGGGTTAGTCAGAATACAGCATTGCTGGGTAGATACTGAATACAGCTTCCAAAACGAATTCAGAATGCATTTCAGTATAATACATACAAAGTGGAACAAGTTACCAATGTGTTTTAAATACACCATGTCAATTTCTGGAACAATGATGACTACTTTCAGTGTTACAGGTATCCTGGTCTTTAATGCTGTCAACCCCTCGGTCATGGTAGGCATCGTTTTACACGTAACGATCGACTGTCTACTTAAACAAAAGACAACTCCTTAGTGTTGACTAGTGTTCAATTAGCTTTCATTCATTTGTATTGCTAAGCTCATTAGCTTCATTTACTGTGCTGTTGACTAGTTACCTTTTTGATCCTTCGTGTTCCCACATGGTCTCATTTTTCTTTGGCTTCATCATCAATCTCTCAGCAACATCTGAAAAGGGTTTTTTTTAGCAGGTGCCACCGATAATACCTAAACTAGCTGTGGAAGCTACTCTCAAAATGGTAAAACCCAAGTGGGATCAGATGGTGGTGTACAACCCACAGCGCCACTGCTGCAATTTACAGAAATTCATTACTTTACAGGACAAGGATTTTTATCGCGCGGTGCAAAAAAGAACTGAAACAGAAAGGTCCTTGGACCAGCTGAGCCGCATGCCTGTGGTCTGACCCGCTGCAGTAAAATAAAAATGAACATTTTTGATACTGTATCTCTTGTGGCTTCCACCTACAATGTATTATCCATTTTACTTTAATCACTGAACAAATACTTAGGAAAATCTTTGGGATTCAACTGGTCAACTACGACAACTGAAGGGTCAACACCTTGCCCCTAGTACATGGAGACCTAGGCCAGGATCTAGTCTAATTCTTTATCAACCTAGTTCACACATGATGTAAAGTTTGATTAACAGAATTGATCTTGCCACCTTTCTTCAAATCTGTCTTGCCTTTGTATTCGCTTCAGGTGGAATCTGTTCTGTGAATGTTTTTTACCCCATAAGCTGGATCTTGTACATTATGCACTACCGTTTCTCAAGTCACTGGACCTTTTTATGATCCTTTGCATGGTTCTGGTCTCAGTCAATTGCAATTTGTTAGTAATTACTTTCACAAAAAGCATAGGAAAACAGCATTCTTTGGAAAATGGTTTAGCTGGCATGTGCTGGTGGTCCGATGGCCTGGTAGTTTACTTTTGAGTGAACTCACAGATTTCTACCCAGAGTTCTGTCACTCAATTTTTAAATAAGTCAACTAGCCATGCAACTCTCCACACGGTTGAGCCTGTAGAGCATCCCTGTACACACAACACCATGCTATATTAGTATTTAGTTCAAAGGATTCATCAGGTCCTCAGCCCAAAGGTTCCTGGGTCTATTCAGATCCTCGTTTAAAGGGTGATGGGTTTCATCACCTTGGCCTACAGGCTGGCCAGATTTCCAGCCCTTCCCATAACAAGCCACTCGAAAAGGAATGTATAAGGAACGTCTCCTCCTCTGGGGCATTGACTAAAGCCTCCTGCCCCGGTAGTTTGCATTGCACCAAGAAAACCAGAATGGTTTCCTGAATGGTTTCAGGGAAATGTTGGCAGTTTTCTTTCATTTATTTAAGACCCAATCCAATTCATCCTCATTAACTACTTTATCTTGGTCATGGAATAAACACCTACATTCTACCTGTTGTTCTGCTTTGCTGACTAAAAATGGATGTAGAACAGGAGGACTTACTGAAATTGTCATAAGAAAGTTTCAGCATGCACAACATAAGGTATTTAAGGTATTCTCACAGTTCCTGGCAGTTATCTTGCACGGATATTACCACAGTGACATACCCAACATACTTTTATTTTCTGGTTCATTTGAAAATTATTAAAATTATTAAAACATTGGTGATGCTTCTTTAAAATATTCTGACAATGTAATATGGTTCCTTGTATTCTGTTAGAACACAAACTGGTGTAAGTGTTTGTGTTTACTCTTGTACAGGGAATAGAAGCTACATCCACAAGTCCATCACCATATGATTTGGTGAAATTCTGTACATTTGAAGGCATTCAAAACAGCCAGATACTCTTTGATTATATGGCAACTATTTCTGAATTCAGCTATGTTAGGTGTTCAGGTCAGGATTCCAGTTAGGCTTAATGGCCCATAGTGGAGTTAATCCCAAGTAATGCAGACAAGTCCACTCGAGTAAATTTGTTCCTCTGCAGGTGGTCATCTCTCAGTGCTGTAATCTAGCATGACGTTTTAATCTTTCATTACCTCTAGAATTATTTTCAAACATACTTTTCATACATTGTTCTTTTTGAATACTACAATAATCACTCAGTACTCGGTAATCACTTTGCACAACAGTGTTCAATATTTACATTTACATACAATGTCATAATATGAATACTGATTTTGTTTTCCTATGGAAAAACAACAACAGTATTGGGATATCTATTATTGAGTTCCACATATAAAAGTGCATTCCAGCCGAGACTTGGATTTCCATCCTGCCCCTGATTTCGCTTCAGTTAATTCGATTCTTGACATCGGAATATTTGTATGGTAATTGTTTCAGAATTTACCGATACAGTTCTTGAACTAACCTGCAAATTATTGTTGTGCTAGTACTCTCCAAAAAAAAGTGGAACATTTGCCAGTTTTGATATTATACACAGATCCAGCAAAGAACACCGACACCAGGGTCACCTTACACCCGTAGCCCAATTTAAACTGGTTTCATTCCGTCGGTCTTTAGGTTTTTTCTCATGGCAGTTGGATATTCAGTATTGCAAACATGAACATCTTTTAGTTCTTCTTTTAGACATGTGTATGTTTAATCCCAGATGCTTTGCATCAACAAGGCAGCAAAAGTTTGAGCAAGAGCTTATTTTTCAAATTCTTTTTGCCTATACAAGTGTGCAGGCAACACCATGAGCAGACAAATACACTCACTCCAGCACTGCATTTACAAACCATTATCTCTCACCTTCATGAATTCTTTTGTATTTATCAGTTGTGGTATGATAACCTACTTTTTTTTCCCCAGAGTACCTGGTGATGGTATTGTCTTGCACATTGCCCCAAAACCATAGTTTAAGTCATTCTCTTCCTTTCTCACAATCTGTGAATAAAAAAGGTACTAAGGGGATTCCCCTCCCTCCACTTCCTGCCTCCAGCACTTAGAGAATGGTAAATACTCTGAATCTGAAAAACAAATCACTCCCTGTCTCTCCTTCTGTGCTTGCCTTCTGTTCTGCCTTTTTACACATATTGCTTTAAATTGCATCAATCACTCATACCATAGCTTCCACTTTCTCTATTTAGATCACGTTTCTTTTGCGTGCCTGACCCAATTACTTCTCTCTCTCTCTCTCTCTCTCTCTCTCTCTCTCTCTCTCTCTCTCTCTCTCTCTCACACATTCCTTCTTTACCCATTACTCTAATACTGGTTGCTGTTTACTTTTCCCCCATACCCTTATGCCATCCCCAACCCGAGCTGACTCTCAGTCTTTGTCTTTCCTATCATCTCCGGACTGCTCTTCTTTCTCGATATCGTTTTGTTTTCTAGGTGTCTGTGGCTCACTCTTTTCATCCTCTATCTCTTTCTCTCTTTCCTGAAACAGCTGCGCTAATTTGTGGAAACGTGGGCCCCACTCCTCAATCCCACAACCCCACTCCTCCTTGTTGGCCTCCTTCTCTCCTTCACTCTCCAGGGAACTGAGCGAGCCAGCACGTGACCCTGTACCTTCAAGGCCATACACTTGCACCGAATCATAAGGTGGCTGTGTTTGATCGAAGGTCACCTGTGACAGGCGGAGTCTCAAGAACTCGCCAACTCTCAAAGCCAAAGACTGGCCACCTCCTCCTGGCATGCCCCCCCTTCCTGCTGCTTCTGGCACTGTCGGCCAAGCTCCTCCATATCCTAGGATTCCCCCAAATGCCCCACGACCCTGCCCAGGGTAGGGCAGCAGCTGGGGCATCATATCTCTCCTTCCCAGGTTGTAAGCCCCTACACCCACCCGTTCCTGCCAGTCTGCAACAAATCCTGCATTCTCCGGGACACACAGTGGGATCCCACCTTCTGGCCTTGCAACCACAAAACTACTTCCCATCTCCAATCCTCCTCGGCTCAAGCTGCCTGTGTAGTCTTTCTGCTGCTCCCCCTGCAGGACGGTGGAGTAATTGTGGCCGACAGATTGCGTGGCGTTGGTTGCACCATCTGTGCCATCTGCTTGGCCAGCTGTACTCTCTTTTGGTGAGAGCCCAGCACGTGAGGAGCGTCGCCCTGCCATTGGCAGAGTGGCTGAATCACACAACCAGGCGCCTGAAACCCCGGGCCTGGCCAGCGAGCCTGAGCGCGTCAACACCAGCTCCCGTGGCGCAGAATCGGACTGCACCTGTCGGGGACGGGGAGGAGCAGGAGGGTTAAAGTGGGTCAGGATATGCTTACGTTTCTGAAGAAAGAAAAATAAAAAAGGATAGGAGAAGGAAGAAGGATGGAGTTTTATCAAGATGGGTGGAAAATTATAAAAAAGAGAGAGACAAACAGTTACTCCGAAGACTATAATATATATTTACAGATATTTATATATATTTTTATATCTGTTGTATATATACAGATATACAAATATTCAAATCCATGAAGTTGAAGAAGACAAGAAGACTAAACGGGGGAGCTTAAGAAAGCTCTGTAAATTGGACATGACCTTACAAGAAAACACCCTATCATTACTACTTTCATTACTAATACCATCTAAATCAATTCCATTTCTTTTCACAGTAACATTTTGCAACAAAACAATAATCTTCTCGCATTCTACAAACAGTAACCTTCCGAATAAGCTGTTCATCATGTAATTGTGTATCCCAGTCGTTGTATATTTACATACACCTGTCAATAAATGATTGAATTTTGCACCTTTAATCCAATTCATGTCACCTACATGCTGATTACTTGAATTAAAGGAAACCTCCACCCTGGAAGATTTCAATATGTTTATATTAATATATTGTAATGCAGTTAGTAATTCTGATGATTGTCGGTTTTTGGTGAGGAGTTCAGGGAGATGCAAGAGGATATTGTTAAGTACAGTAAAAACGACTATAAACAGGAGATTAATATATGTTGTGATGATCTCTTTGAGCATCATGTACAGATGAGGAGGGGTCAGGGGTCATTGGTTAGACAGGGTAAACGACTACAGTGCTGCCACATTGATGGTACCGATGGTTTTGCATTTAAGGTGGGAACTCCTTAAATGATGCTATTTTTAATATTTTTTAATAAACAACTGATAGTTTAATTGCCCAGAGTGGATTTCCCCTTTAAAAGAACCAGATTAATGATTATAAAAAAAGAGATGATTCTTTACCCAGGTCAGATCCTGGCTGGGTTGAACATCACTGCCCAAATCTTCCTTAGAATCATTTTTCTGTAGCATTCCGTCTTCAGATGCAGTGGCTCCATCTTGGGATGCAGCTCCCTCTCTAGAGCTATTCCTTATATGACTAAGCCCCATGTACAAGACTCCTGGTTCCAGCGGCCCCATCGTTGCTCCTTGGTTGTGGATTACGAGGGAGTGATCCGGTTGGCAAGCAGTAAAGCGATATCCCAGTTCGTTCAAGCTAGGACAATCGTATGGACCATGTGACCTCCGTAGTACAGGTAGGGTCTGGCTGCTGTAACTCGTGCGACCATATAGAGGAGTCTGACTGGGGTACTGCCCATTGTCCACAGCTCCTGATTGGACCCAACTGTTGTATGCCTGTGATTTGTCCTGGCCACGCTGAGAGAGGCGTCTGATGAGATGGAATATGATTGAAAAAGCAATAATAAATATATTAAATAATAAAAAATAAATATTGTCCTGTTTATATTCAAGCCATAATGCAAGCACATAGAGAAGTACACTGATTAGTGTGCAGTGAGCATATATTCAGCTTCACTGACTCACATGTTCCGACTGTCAAGGGTTCGGTATCCCCTGCGCGTACTGTGGGGTGCGCTCTGGAGCGCCGCGATGTCAAAAGCAGCGGTGTCGGCTTCACCCCCTCCCTCGTCGTCGTACGTGATTATATTCTCCCTGACGTCGTCTTCCTCTAATGGAGAAAGCGAGTCCCTTTTTTGTCTGCGCAGGGACAGAGACAGAGCAGTGACGGCTAGAAAAATAGAAAGAGGAATGGGGGACAAAAAAGAGAGAAACATTTTTGTCATTTATCAAATGGATTGCATACTGTCTGTAGTTTGATTCCTATTTTTTCAACGAAATTGCAGGGTTCTCCAGAAAGAAAATGATTGCAACAGGCCATTAGAACAAGAAGCACTCAGACACAGACACACAGGGGAAAAAAAGACTAGTCATTAAATAATCTTTTTTTTACCCAAAAGTGTTGCCCCACATGCTAAAATCGCCAGCAGGGCCGCTGTGCTGAGACCTGGAGACGGCAGGGAAGAGTGCTGGGGTAAACACACAGTTTCCCTTTCCCACTCCGCATCGCTTTGCTTCTCCTTCTCGCCGGCTCGTGCTCCTCCTCTCAGACAGGGACACACTGACACGGTCACTGTCGCCGTGCTCGTCAGACCCGATGATACGTCCCTGAGGACCAGAGGAACATGCAGCATCAGAGAGGAGGTGGAATAGCGGGAGAGTGCCTGCAAGGGTGAGACTAGGACCAGGCTTGCAGTGGGACCTGGAGAAAAACACAGACAAATAAACAAAAAAAGTGAAAACGGAACTGGAAGATGAGATATGTGGATGAGAGAGAAAAAAAGAGAGGGGGCTTTAAGCTCAAATGGAGCATGATAGACATTTAATTCCACTGAAATCAGTCAAGTAAAGTTTAATTCCACTGCTACTTAAGACTAAATTTGTTCAGACCATTGAGTCTGAATGCTGTGAAGAATGCCAAGGCATATTTTTCTCTGAGCACAGGCAAAAGGAATATTTGGCAGAGAGAGGCAAAGGCAATCAAAGTAGCATTGGAACAAAGAAGCGGAGATGTGGACTATGGCGTAAGAAGACAATGCGGCAGACAGAAATATATGTAATGAGGAAGTAGAGAGAAAGGAAACAGGGAGGCAGGGAGACAGTGCATCAGATGAGGCCAAAAACACAACACACACCTCCGCTCTCTCGAATGCTGAAGTTGAGTGCGGCACTGGACTCCGGAGGAATGTTGAAGTAGACCGTGCTGTCGTTCCCACCCTCGTCTCTATCAATTGCCCTCAAGACTTGCACAACCTGAGAAGAGGACACAGGGAAATAGGGTCGCAGTAAATGACCGACAATCAATAAAAAAAAAATTACGAGGACGAAGGATATACAAATGAAAATATAGGCAAGAAATGTATTAATGTATTAATGTAATACTATACTGATGTATTAAAACTACAATTCACACATTATTGTGTATTTATATGTTTTAGGGGAAGTGGTGGCACAGTGGTCCTAGTCTGGCTGGGGTACTGCCCACTGTCCATAGCTCACTGGTTAAGGTTGAGACTGCTGATCGGAAGATCAGGCAATGATTCCGAACTGCCAAGCTGTCCCTTGGGCCCTTATCAATACCATTAACCCTCAACTGCCCAGTTTAATGTAACACGCTCTAGATAAGCGCACCTGCTAAATGCTGTAAATGTAAATATAATTTATATATAGAGAGCTCATCATTACTCTTATTAGCCTATGCAAATTATTAATGATTATCTGATGGCCTTGTTGCTGTCTGAACTAGTTCTTAATAACATCCTGGTAGGTAGATTACATTTACATTTCTAGCATTTGTCAGACGCCTTTATCTAAAGCGACTTACATTCAGGTCATGTGTTAATCTGACTGAGCAGCTAAGGGACTTGTTCAGGCGTCCTGCAAGTGTCAGCTTGGTGGTTCTGAGAATTGAACCTATGATCTTTCAATCATCAGTCCAACAGCTTTAACGACTAAGCTGGAGAAACTATCCCACGAATGTGCAACTGGGTGTGTACATGTGGATGCCCAGGGATAGAGGTATTGCTATTGCATATACGCTATTGCACTTTCAGTAATGATGGTCGCAAACTCAGGAATAGCCTTCCTCCTCATATAGGGCTTGCTCAATCCATCATTATTTTTCAATCTTTTCTTGAGACATCAGTTTTCTATAGTTTTAATACACCTCAGTACATCAACTCAGGTTGTATACCGTTGTTTACCTTTTTTTCTCTTTAGTACTCCTTTATTTTACATGCATTGCAATGTGTTTTTGTTTTTGTTGTGCAAAGTGTTTAGCATGCCTGCCTCGCAGCAAGAAGGCCATGGGAGCATGGGTTCAGTTCCTGCCCAGGTTCTTTCTGTGTGGAGTTTCATGTTCTCCCGTTGTACTCCAGTTTCCTCCCACCTCCAAACATGTGATTTGGCATAGATGAAATAAATACTCGAAATTGTCCATAGGAGTGAATGGTTGACCCTAATCCTTGTCTCTAAGTGTTAGTCCTGCGATTAACTGCAGATTGTACAGGGTGTACCCTGCCTCACGCCCTAAGTTATCTGGGATAGACTCCAGCGACCCTGAACAGGATAAGCGATAGACAATGGATGGTTGGACAAGTAATGGTTGATTGATTGATTGATTGATTGATTGATTGATTGATTTAATGATATATATAGTGTTATTTGCTCCGGTCATAAGGAGCATCGCATTGTTTCTGGAATAGTCATATGACTGACAAATGAATGAATCAATGCAAAAGTGAATGAAGCACTTGAGCATTTGGGAGTACTTACATTATATACATTGACAATAATTTGCCATATGCTTAAAATATCTCCAGCCCATGAGACCCACTTAAACTAGAAATAGCCACACTCAACCATCTTGCATCAAGGATCTTCCCTCACACCTCGGGGACACGCCAGGAGGAAAAACGAACATAACATGGTTCAGAAGCAAGCGCCGGCAGGATACTTACACTGCAGCGGGGGAAGCCCATTTTCTGTGTATTCTCTGTTATGCATGAGGATTAAGAGGATCAAATCATTTTAGCAGTCCAGTACATCCAGTACAATAATTATCTCTGAGGTGGGAATAGAAACTCTGCTTTATTCCGTTGGAGTCCATCACTCCACTCCATTATTGATTTTATTTTATAGATCCCAACACCACACGTCCACTGGTTGTCTAGACGCACGCCCAATCAAGCAACACACAAAAACATAAATAATAAAGAACTTAATAGTTTTTGCCAATCATCTCACCTGTCCGATGGAGGCAGAGTCGCACATGGCTGTTGTGTACTGTCGGTCCAGCTCCGGAGCATTGTCGTTTAGGTCTAGTGTCTCTATGGCAACAATCACTCTGGAAACTTGGCTGGGGTTGTCTGATGCAAGAGAATGGAAAAAGCTGAGTTTGTTAGTCATTTAGGGTCACGGATTCCTCTCCTTTGCCCCGTGGTTCCCATTACATTGGATGCCTGAAATGGCACAGTTACCTAGGGTGTTCACCTGTCTCATGCTTTGGAATTTGATGATGAATTTTGTTTTTTACTCAATATGATACAGGCTGAGCACAAACACTGCTTTAACAAACTTCATATCATATTCACCTCACAGATCTACAAGTACAAGGTTCCTGGACCCACTATTACAATCAACAATCATAATCATTTCCTGGCCCATCTAAGATCAATATACAGGACCAAATTCACCCAAGGCAGGTAGTACTAGTAAAAATGGAGTGCGGCTACTACAACACATGCAACCATACCAAATAGTTTGGCGGGGGTGCTGCCAAAACACGACACTTTTTACAAATTTAGACTGAAGTAGATCTTCAATCATTTGTCCTATTCCAGATTACTGATTGTCATATCAAATAAATAGCTTGTGCTTGGCTGTCTTGGACAGTATGAGCCTGTCATAGACTTGGCCTTATAATAGATTGGTTTTGAGCCTGAGAAAGTATGCCTACTGAAGCCTCCTCACATTAAAATTCCATGTCACACGTTGGCTTTGGACTGGACTATATTCTCATTCTCACACACACACAATCTAATGTTTAAACCTTGAGCTTTCTATTCAAGGACAAAACACATTAGTATACAATGGTGGAGGCTCTGTAAACATACGTCATCATGCTGTTTAATTGTACTGTATAAGAACTGCTTACAAAAATAATTAATCGCATTAGTTATTTAAAATATTTGTAATATTACAAAAATAATTTAAATATTTAGAGAACAAATCCAAATCCAAACCAAAATGTAGAGTATAGATATGTGCGAGAAGAATGTAATGGAAGAAAAAAATTGGTAGAAGGGAAAAAAGCAGAGAATGCAATAAAGTTGTGTTACGGTATGTTATTATATGAATATTAATTACATGGATAAATGTAATAGTTAATAATATAATCGAGTAATTGTGATGAAAATCACAACTAAGTTATGTTGGATAAATAGGCAAATATGCAGTATGCTCTTTTAATATGTAAGTTCAGTTACCATTAATTTCCCCCATGCTTAGTATCAAATGATGAGCACTACAAGTAGGGTACTATGTGATTTAATTCTATTATGAAATTATGGATTATCTGTAGCAGGTCGAATCTAATTTAGAGTGTTTTCTGTACATAAACTCCAAGAAGAGTTGAGTAGTTTCTTTATTTTAAAATTGTTCGTTAGTTTCTCACCATATGGTCAACATAATGCTGATACAGAAACACTACTGCTTGCAAATCTAAAAAAGTGATTATGTACAACAAGTTCTCCTGTAAGTTGACTTGTGGATATTAGTAAGGCCACATGTTGTTGTGCTTTCTTGTTATGCTCTATATCTCTGTGCTGCATTTCAGAGCTCTGAAAGTGTAAGAGGTGAAGGTCTGTTATTACCTCTCTGTGTGGCGATGACGGTGATATTGTGCCACTGCTCGTGCTCACGGTCCAGCTCTGTTGTCGTGGTGATAAGCCCGGTGTCGGGGGTGATGCGAAACAAAGCCTCTGGATCTGACTGAGGATCAATGGAGTACCTGAAAGAGAAAGAGACACAGAGGTGAGGTAGATAAGGACCAGGCAGGGATAGTCGACCAAGACTGGCGTTGTGATACAGAGACATACAGGATAGACTTAATCTCTACAAGGACAAGTCTGTTTCTGTCAGGTTGTTGAAGCTCAGTGGTTAAGATGTTGACCAGAGGGTCACGAGTTCAATTCCTAGGACCATCAAGCTGCAACAACTGGGCCATTGAGCAAGACCCCTAACCCTCAACTGCTCAGCTACTGTATATGAATGATCTCCCAATGTCTCCCAAATACCAGGGAGACACATGTGGCAGATGAAAGGGCAATCAAACACAGCCCATGTCTGACATGTTGTAGTTGGCTGGAGTGTTATTGATCTTTAAGTGCGAGACGAAATGAAACAGTGGGAATAAATGTGAGGCAAAGTAATGAGACCTAAACATGGCTTCCTGGGTATTAAAGACATGTCACTCCACAGATTTTGTCTGACAATTACTGCTCGCAAATAGGGATTCGGCATTCGAACGGCAGTCACTTAACTTGGCTGATCTCACGAACAGATAGCAATTTGATGATGTCAACGTGTGTTAGTAATGTACATTACATTACATATACAGTGGGGCCTTGACTTACGAGTGTCCCAACTAGCGAGTTTTTTGAGATACGAGTCGTCTCTCAGCCGATTTTTTGCTTTGAGTTGCGAGTTAAAATTCGGGTTACGAGCCAGCTTCAGATATCCCACCGCTAGTTGGCGCAGCGAACGTCACAGAGAACGCCTCAGTGCATTACGTGTCTCACTCGTTGTAACATTGAACTTTGGAAAAAAAAATAAAAAATTTAACTTTAAAACTTTAACGGTCCAAGGTATTGGCCCGGGCGTCCGCCGGAGGACGCTTCAAGACTGCGCATGTGTCACGGGGTTTTTGGTTTCACACAATCTTGCATGCGCCACTTCACACACACACACACACACATACACACACACACACACGCGCGCTCAACCTCACGTGCTCCGGTTCACAGACACACACTTAATCACACGCACCTGATCTTAGCTTGCCACCTGATTAGATGGGGGTTAAATAGAGTGGGTTGTGTTAAGACGGACGCGCTTCATTGATTGTAATGGTGATTGTATGTTGGATGTTTTCTGTTGAGAGTTTGGCTGAGTTTTGTGCACTGGAATAAAGACAATGCTTTCTTTACCTGCGAATGGATCTCGACCATTTATTGGATTGCGCCTTGCAATCCGACGCGAGCCTTTTGCTCCAAGCAGCTCGCGCTTACAGAATGAAATGCCGAACAAAGAGATCCATGAACCGGAGCACGTGAGGTTGACCGACCGCGCGCGCGTGTGTGTGTGTGTGTGTGTATGTGTGTCGCATGTGAGAAAGCTTAATAAAATATGGAGAAGCTTAATAAAACAAATTTATTGCATTACATTCTATTGTTCAATATTGTGTTTTTTATACAATATTTGTTATTTTTAAATACATTTTTCTTATTTAAAAACATTTAACAAAACAATTCCGGTGTTTTTTGGGTGTCCGGAACGGATTAATGGCATTTCAATTCATTGTAATGGTGAAAATGGATTTGACATACGAGTGATTTGAGTTAAGAGCACCGTCACGAAACGAATTAAACTCGTAAGTCAAGGCCCCACTGTATTTCATAATTACTCTCAAAAATGTAACAAATACATAAAAATATAACAAAGGTAACATCTATAGTATTAATTTAACTGAAAAAAGGTTAACGATGATCAGAGGGCTACATATCATTTATATAAAGTTTGAAGCATCAGGATCGGGATTGGTTGATCGCCATGACAACAAATCGGGACTCGGTATCGGCTGCAAAAATCCTGAACGGAGACTCCCAAGTGGCAAACACTGGCAAAAATGTGCAAGTTAGGGCAAATGCATCAAGGTCAGTTATAGGTACCCTCTTGGTGGGATATTTCGAAGCTGGCAACACAGTACTGTCTCTGGCTAAATAACAAGCGAGTGAAGTCTGTTTTGCATAGCTCAGTTCAAATCGGTCGTGGATGCCCACGACAGAAACCTGGAATGGTATTACAATAACCAGTAAAGGGTACTTAAATAGCCTACAATTTATTGTTGGTATATCATATTATTTCAGATTTATGAGGCTCCAAATTTAAAGATGTCCCTGTTGCTCTTGAAATGGAGCTCATAAACAAATTCCTTTGCATAAGTAAGACTGAGGCACAAAATCTAATTCAAGCTTAACTCTTCCAAATCTTTATGGCTAGGAAGATGCAGAGAGGTTAAAAAGAAGAAGGCAGTTGCCTGGGGTCTGAGTCTCATGGATTAAAAGGAACTTTTTCCATAATGTTATAAAATGAAGAGAACTATCATATGTAAATGGCTGCATGATCCTACTCAGTTTACATTCCCACCATTTAGCAGACGCCCATTTTCCAGAGCGACTTACATTTATCTAATTCATATCACTATACACTATGTTAGCCTCTACCTGATGTTGCTGCTCAGTCCTGTGTCCGGGTCCACAGCACTAACCCGGCCAACTGTGCAGGCTGGAGAACAGTTCTCTGACACCTCCATGTGGTACCGGGCCCGGGAGAAGCGTGGCGGCTCATCTGCATCCAGTACAGCCACTCGGATGGAGGCGCGGTCTTTGAAGGGGCCACGGCGCAGGAAGCGTGGGTCTACTGTTGGGTTCATCACCTCCACAGAAAAGGAATATGAGCTCCGACTCTCGTAGTCAACAGCCTGAAAGCAAGACATATTTGAAAATGAGCTCAGAAATAAATACATGCTCAAAATAATCCTTGCTCTGGTCTTCCTGGTAGAACCTAGCTAATGGAATATAACCATGCAAACTACATAACTTTCTGCAGCATTTCAACCAGATGCAAAATTCCCAGTTCTATCCAGATGTGGTCTCCCTTACTCAGAAATTGTCAAAAAATCTCGTCATCACGGCCTATTAGTGTCAGATAAATCCTAAAACCGCGATATACCTTTTGCAATCTATGCTGACTGCTGCTATTCTAGGTCTATGACACTCTGACAGTGGGAACACTGCAATGAATTGGACTAGAGGCTATTTAGGATACTAACAGCCTGGAGGTAAAACCGAGCCTGCTTGGATGCTCAGATGGTGTGCTTGGGGACTGAGGGCTGAGGTAATGTTGTGAGCTTTCCTTACAACACTGTGACTTGAAAATGCCTTGATAATCTGATGGGTTTTGCTGTTCTTCAACTCTCTGGAGAGGTTTGCAGAATATCTGCCAACCAATACAGTGATTCAACCAAACCTGATGCTTTATACTGTACATTACAGCAGTGAAGGTAAAAAGATTACACTGTAATAAACATCTATTTCTAGTATCTAGCATAATTTCCAATATGCTTTATTAGTCCTAGTAATCATTTAGTCTCTAGTTGTAATGAGCCCATTGATTTCTGCCAATTTGGTTTAATGTTTTTTTTTTTTTTTCCTATAAGGCTTTTTATCCTCGTTATTCAGCAGATTATTAAACTGCACTTGATCCAGCGCATTTTATTATATACCCGGGACAGTATTTCCTATTTGGTGCACCAACGGGTGATTTAGGACACTGTATTTAAAGTAAAAAAATTCTGGAAAAGGATTTCTACCTCCTTTGCATATTACAACTTTCATTTTTCGTGAAATATAGGTGCAAAGCTGCATCAGTGAGCTCTGGAGCTTGGGCAGACCCAATATTTCAGATTTGAAAAAAATTATAGCTAAATGCTAGACTTTGGTAATGACAAAAAACATGTTTATAGTAGAGTTTGAAAGTTTCCAGAATTTCTCAAGAGTCAAAACATGGCACAATTATAGAAAGCTGGAAACACATTTTTAAGAACTCAAATCATAAATTCTTCTTTAGAAAACCTGTTTGGCACCTTATCACTACAGCAGTGGCAAGACAGCTTGATTGAAAAAAAAAAACTTCATTGCAAAATATCTGCGTCCTCAGCACATTTGTTCTTGTTTTATTCAAAACTACTTCAGACAATGTGCTTGGCATTTTTTTTAAAAGTATGTGTTCTTTCAAAAAAATATACAGTGTATATTGTAGCAGAGAAAGTGCTGATACAGTGCTTTGACACAGGTTAGATATACAGCTTGATCTGTGTTGTTTGCCCAAGCAAACAAAGGCATGATTATTATTTATGTTTACCTACAGAGTAAGTTTCATCACTGCTGTGGCTGCTACTATATGTACCGTCACAACATTTAAACCACTGATAGTTGAAGTGATGAAAATTGATCATTTTATTAATCCCTGGGATTAATATAAAGCAGCAAGTGAACTTGATGTTATAGAGGCATGAGGATCTAAGAGACTTTGACAAGGTCCAAATTGTGCAAAACTGTCTATGAATGGACTGACAATGGTTTCAGAGCGACTAACATTCATCTAATTTCTTTCATCCAACTGAACAGTTGAGGGTTAAGGGCGTTGGTCAGGGGCTCAGCTGCGGAAGCTTGGTGGTGCTGGGAATTAGGGTTAGGATTAGGGTTAGGCAGATAAGCAGTCTAACACCTTAACCACTGCCCTGGAACATGGCAAATCGTTCAGTGTTGACCTCCAAAATTCTTGGATCTCGATCCACTAAGGCGTTGGTGGGATGTGTGGCACTCTCTTGGAGGCCCCACCGCAGATTCGAACCATTGTCTTTCCATCAACCATGAAAATTTTGTCCATTTCATATAACTGTTTATAAAGCATGAAATAGACAATCACCACTCATTTCTGGGTTACATCATTTTAATTCCAAAAAATTACATAGAAATAAAACCATAATTTTAGTGTATAGTTTTAAATTTGACACAGAGACATACGGACGTTTAACAAATCTGTTGCTAACAGTTTGGTGCCACGTATTGATGCCACGTACAGCACACATTGAGAGATCTCTCAAGTACATGCATCAACGGATCAGAGCTATTATAGCAGTACAAGGAGAGGCCCACATGGGGTGCCTTCATGGTTATGACTGATGAGTAAATACAATAACTAGTGTAAACTGCTGTTGACAGTTAATTACAAAGCATGATAAAACCTACATTCCATACAAACACCGTCTTTATAATCTTATTATACGTATAGCATTAACCGTCAGTGCGCTAATCAAAAGTAACTAAAGCAAAACGATCGTTCTTCTGGATTAAGTGGTATTTTATACGTTAACTTCATGCTGTAAGTGATTTAAGCAGCTGCATAACCGGATTCTGTATACGACAAACTTTCAAGTTGTGAATAAAGTGTTTACCTAAGTAATTAATTTAAGTATGAAATTATTATTATTGATTTTTATTAAGTTCTATTAATTTTCAGTCGAAAATTAGTATCTCCCAGCTTATTGGGAATCTGGGGTCAGTGCGCAGGGTTAAAGTTTCAAAGTTTCAAAGTTTATTGGTCACATGTACATTATACGTGGTACAACATACAGTGAAATGCTTTGA